>QXVZ01024027.1:0-17743 GCA_008931825.1 Phallusia fumigata | reverse complement strand
CGGCTGACGTGGTCACATTCCTAAACGATTTTTTTCTTTCTCGTGCATCGCGTGAAATATCAAATTCAACTTATATTGCATTTTAGTGCTTTTTGTTTTGGTATTTGCACATCAACTATTGCAAGTGTTGCAGAAAATATTTACTGAACGCTTGTGGCACCGCGGCAACGAAGGCAGAAAAGCAGGAAAAAAGTTTGAGTCTTAAAAAATATCTAGGCGCAGTTTTGATTATTTTTCTTTAATTTTGCTTTGAATTCAATCGGTACGAGGAAAAGCAAACCTATCAAAACATATCCCCGAAATTTAATAGCCAAGGGATCTGAAAAATATCTGGTATTTGTATTTAACCGCTACATTTAACGACAACAATGCAAGGAGTCTGGTGTTTGTTGGTGTTCTTGTCGCGGTGACCCCGGCTGTGTAAAGTGACAAAACAATAGAGACAAGTGGAAGGAGGGTCGCACACGATGAGCGAAGTGGTCGAAGTTTACCGAGATCGTGGTTCAACGGTAGTCGTACAGAAGTAAGTTCCCTTTTCGCATGTTTAATCCGTTTTTATCGAGTATATTTTCTTGCATTAGAATGCAAAACCGCATATTCTACTAAGACATTGCAATACACCGTTTTTGTTTTACTGTTTAGAATCGTGTCTGACTCTTTAGGTTAGGGTACTTGCTTTATTCTTTTAATTTGCATCTAAAGCGCGAGAACTCACAGATGGTTTGAAACAAAATTATCCTGAATATTCTGCAATAATGTGGTGCAATATGCTCAAATGTGTTGTTTCAAATCATTTGTTTGAGGTAAAACTGATTTATGAAATTACCACAGGGAGTTCAGGAAACAGGCTTGTTTAAATTATTTAGCTCTGTGGTGTTTTTCTTTGCTTTTTAATTTTGCCTCCAATTTGCACCTGTCTCTCTACCTGTCAGATCACCACGTAGCCGCAGGCGATTAAATGACTTGGAAGACCGTGTCTTTCAGCAAGAAAAAACAACCCAAGCACTTGTGGAGCGTGCTTATGAGGTAAACTATGTAATTAGGTGTTGTAATGTGATTGAACTGTGTGATGTCAGTGGCATACTTTTTTGCATATATTTGGTCAGTTTCATGGCTTTCGAAAGATGCAAAATAATAGGAAATAAATTCTTAGTAATAGAACTAGCTCATAAAGGTCTATCTTTTATCAATAGACTAGTATAAACCTGACTTATCACTCTTACTGCAAAGTCTCAAGTGATTCATATTATTTGACTTGTTGGATCAAGGATTTGACACAACTTGTCAATCAGTTATAGCGACTTGTTTACTACACTGAGAGTGATACCAGTTTTTTTACTATTCAAAAAATCTGGAGCCTTTTGAAACTTATATATATTGTGAAATTCAGTGTTTATATGTGAAAATACAAAAACAATTGTGTTGCAGCTAAAAGATCGCATCACCAGTGATAAGTTTAAACCCTCGAGCATGGATGCTGCATTGCAACAGCTTTGGCATGAGCATATTCGCACAATTACAAGCACTGTGAAGAAGCTTAGTCGAGACATTGAATCAATTAAGTATGAGGTTGGTACCAAGTGTTAGTGGGCTGGAAATTACAAAATGATTTACAAAATAATTTATGATTTATCCTATAAAGGTTGCAGCCAGAGATGCACAAAGCCAAGATGCAACCTTTCAAACGAGAAATGTTGAACAATTAGCTCATGCCGGAGTTTCCGATTTGAGAGGTCGTGTTGTAAGGTGAATTTGTATTTACTTGAAGTAAATGGACAGACCTTTTCTGGCACATGTAAGCAAAATGCACAAGCAAACACATTTGTAATACTGCGACTTATTAAAACTAAGTTGTGGTATTATTTAGAAAATGTTACTTTTTGTCACATGCATTTCCAGATGTGACACATCAATTGCACGCCTGGCACAAGATGTCCGAGTGGTTTCAAGCGGTGCCCAACTTGAAGCAGATCGAATCAGGCAAACTGCTGAAGCAAACAAAAGTAAAACAGAACAAATGGAAAAGGAGGTGAGTTGGCTGCAAACACTTCTGGGTTGTCACTAAATTCCCAGTTTATGGAACTGGCAGAAAATTTTCCAAATCGGTGCAAATCTAAATTTCGGTGTTGAGTAACTGAAAGATGTTTTGATTCCACACAAATTCTGTGTTTAGAAGACCCAGTATTCATATGAACCCTTATGCCTTATGTACAGATGAATGAAATGACGCGAAGAATGGACAAACTTTTGAGTGAGCAAGACGGAAAACTTCAATCCATGAGAGGAAACAGCAGCAAGCAAATGGAAGACATTGACTCACGGCTAAAGGTTTGAAAAACATAGGGAGCATATAAAGCTTCTATCACAATCAATGTAACAGAAAATAAATTAAAATTTCAGCGGATTATTGAGGATATTAGGATGAACATTGAGAGCAATAAGAGATGGGCAGAGACTGAAAGGATGCGGATCGAACAACAGCTCATGCAAATTGTGGAGATGAATGCAAATGCAGCACACACAAGACAGGTTGCGAAAAAGTTGTTGATTTGTGCAGGAGTATATATGTGTATAACTTTTGCTTGTGTTTGGTTTTGTATTGGTGGTGGTTTTTGTAAACTTTTTGTTTGAACAGTGACGCTCTGGTCTGCCTTTTATTGGCAGAGCCCAAAGTATATTTATTTAAATTTTGATTTGCATATTGCAGGAAACTTTCGAGACAAAAATTTTGGAACGGATGGATTCACTTCAGCGATCAGTTGAGGAATGCAGAGAAGAATACAAAAAGTGCAAAGAGGAACTAAAGGAAAAAGCTGACAAAGCAGAAACGTCCCAACGGTACGAACCAAGTGGCAAAAATTTGATGTTAAAATTCTGTACCAAAACTTTAACGAGGCTGGGGAAGTGTTATATAATCATTTGTTTTTTTTTATGCCAGTGGTACCAACTGTTTTCCCAAATTAGTTTTAGTTAAACACAAATTAAATCAAGTGTTCGTAAAAGCTTAACGCTTTTACAAGAAACAACAGGCAGTTTGTTGATCTATAAAATAACTGGCGACCACAAAAAGAAAAACGGCTTCATTGTTTTAAGCTTTCCTAATCAGCGGAAAAATCTTGTGATAAATTTCAAACATTGACACGGCAAGCAGCGTTCTTACCTGGACCCAAGCAAACTTGCCTAGAAATCAGCATGGTAAATGCGCCCTANCCCCTCGCGTTAGACAGAAAAAAAGAAAAAAGGAAAGAAGAAAAAAGAAAAAAACAGATTAAAAACAATATGTGTCCCCTTCATGGAAGGGGACCCATAATTATGTGGGCCAAAATATTTTTCATGGGAGTTACAAACAGATCCACGTTTAGTAATCCAAAGCTTGTCCAGTTATCGAGCTGATACACATCCAGCACATTTATTAGTTTTCTCAATGATTTACTGATATTAAAAACTGTGTGCTTGTATGTTTTTGCACCAAATTGTGCAAAATTAGGTCTTCTCAACTAGGTCAAAAGAGTTTACCGCCTTACACGACAATTTTACTAATCACTGCCAGGGCATATGAAAGGGAGATAGGCAGGTAAGATTGTTCCCGTGGCCCCATAACCAAAAGACCGTTTGAAAGTGGTGTTCGCATTTATAGACTAGATACAGCGGCTTCTGCCCGTTTGAAAGCATTTAAAAGGCTATCACGGTAAATTTTACATGGTAACATAATAACATCAACTCCTCGTTCACTGTGTCAGCAAGTATTGGGCGCCACGTATGGGTTTGTAATGTCTTGAAAGTTTTCATGAAGGCCCTAGTCACTAAAACAGGACGAACAACCCATTTTTGACTGTTGTTAGTTTACAAGCGACAAATCCTGTGGTAAATTTTAACCAACCTGCGCAGAAGCGGTGATATCCTCGCGTTCCTGACTTGTAAGTGCCGCAGCAGCGTCAGTTGGCTTTCGTTCGCAAGGATCCATGACGCCAGGGCCACCAGGCAGCAGCACCCCAGACGCCAGGGCTTCGAACACTCGCTGAAGGGCGGCACTCGGGGAGAGGGGCAAAGTGGCACTTGAAATTACTCTCTCCACCAAAAGTTCAACCGCCTGCGTTGTAATGGTGGAAGGGGGTTAGTTTTTTTAAGTACGTTCAATTTCGTGTTTCAAGCCAATAATCGAAAATTTTCGTTTTGATACACCAGTTTAGCCATGTGAAAAATTTGGATGTCCACTCAATCGTTTTGGTGCTAAAAACATAAAATTAAATACAGAATTGTCAAGTGAATTGGACAGTAGTTACTATGTAAAGTTGGACGTGTAATAAAACCATTTCTATGTTTGAAAGTCACAAATCCCGTAGAATTTGAATTTATAAGAAATCACCGCAGAACATTATGACGGACACAGACTTGGTTTCGGATGATTACTAAATTAACTTCAAATTTGGTACACAAGCCATCCACCACTTCTTAATAAAAGGTACATATATTTCGCCCAAAAACGTGGGCATCGTCAGTATCGTTCTCAAATAGATAATTCTATTTACTTCGAAGGTTACATAAACAACTGCACAGGTTGTGATAGTTATGGATGATAAAGACCTACCCAACTTGTCAGAGGACTCCACGTTGGCACACGTTCGCACAAATCCTTCATAATCCGAGTTACCAGCACACAAGATTGCAGACCATTCGCTTTAGCCTGTTAATCACACAGATAGCAGTTGAAATTTAAACACAAATTTTCTTGGTACGACGACGGATCAGTTGTGAAACACTAACACCAAAAACAATTTGAACAAATTCGGATGACTCTTGTTAGACCAAAATATTTAAACAAACCGGCGTTTGTCAGCAAAAAGGGGTTAACACTCGGATAAAAAACTAAGTACTATGAGAGTGTGTGCATACAACACACAACGCACTGAAAGTTGTACAATGCATAGCGACACAGGTAACATTAAATGCGCTCTTATCAATGCCTGCTAATCAAACATTGTAAACTAAGAAACCAGCTTGTTCAAGCCAATATATTTTTGGTGCAGTCCAAAATTGCCGGCCCGCCCGGTCCGCCTCTCGCAAGTCGAAAACTGACGATCACGTGTTTTCTGCAGTACTTGGCACCTGCGGTATTTCGCCAATTTCAATGTATTTCTTACTGTTTTTTTTTCTAATCCCCACCCCCAGACCTGAATAGCACTAACCGTCAGAGATGCACCAAGCAAATTACCAAGCACATCTGCGCTACCAAGTGGGCCTTCATTCTTCGAAGGCACCACCAGTGGGTGAACGCCGAACCAAGAGGACCCGCAGTTTTTGACTTGCAAAGGCGGACTGATATATTACCGGTATTTTGAGATGGCAGAAAACGTTAACGTTACAAAGCAAAGTTTCTAATTTATATCTCACAATAATCACAACAGCATAAAATAAATCAAAGCACATGCTCATATTCATAAATATAAACTTATTTACAAATATAATCGCCCTGTGGGTTCCTCTAAAAAAGCAGGGTGGCTGAAGCGGTCAAGGTGTCAAATTTATGAAAAATTTTGACACATTTGAGCATTTTTGTGTCCCAATTTTCGCTCAGGTGTCGGCAACCGTTTGCATTGAAAGAAGCATTAGGGTCCACTTTTACTAAATAAACCACTTGATAGAGAAACAAACCATTTTAGATCACTGATTAACTTTATTATACAGTTGACTACTGTAGAGCACTACCTAATAAATCAATATTGTGGCATAATGTAACGACAATAACCGGAAAACAAAATATGTCCATCACATTGTTGTTTCTTCGGACATGAGAAAGTGGAGCAGTAGGTTGCCAACCTCTGCCATAGAGAGATAAGCTGTAACCGATTAAAACAGAGGTGCGCAACCTTTTTTTTGCTAAAGGGCCAAATGCAATCACCCGCATTTGACCGCGGGCTGCACCATTGTTTAACACAAATTGGTTTTTGTCTTGTTGCATGTCAAAAACCCAACATTCCTTTTACAAGGGAATGCCGTTTTGGTTGGTTGCTTTTCTGGCGGCACTGCTATCTTACGGATAATAAATCGAACTGCGGTCGGTTGTGCAAAGCACAAAAAGAAAATTAATGCACTCAAATCGTTTCGCGGGCCGCAGGTTACACACCCCTGGTTCAACAGCGATGTGTTACAGTAACCCTTGCTTAAACGCGCCTCACCCAACAGTTTTAGAGGAACCGTGAAGGGCCGTGGTCTGTGCGTGCAGACAAGGTAGTGGAAGAACGTGAGAAGCCAAACCTGGAACCACTTGGCGTGGCGCAAAGCGGCCAGCGCCCTGCAGCATTTTTCCCGATCCAAAATGTCAGGCGGGTCTGGCTTCGAGTCGCTCTTAGTTGCGCCGGCTTCAATGTTCGAAGACAGAGCAACGCGAGAGAGTATTTCGGGGTGGCGTGTGTTACACAGCAGCAGAGGGAGTGGCATGCGAGAAAAACAAAACGCTGAAGGTTAATGGTTTGTTTAACTTTATTGTCGGGGGTGGAACAACGCGTTATGCTCATAATGAGTCCACCGTTGAGCTACCTGCCTCATTGCTGTTCCGTTGGACTGTTCTGTTTGATTTTTACAGGTGGGGACTTCAATTTGGGAGTCAACACATTGGGTTTCACTTAATTTCATTTTTTTAGGAAAACACAAGCGACCAAGACAAGATTAGAACCGACAACCTTGCAAACACAAGGCAGTCACACTAGCCAGTAACCACTTAGCCACTAGTGGAATTTTTGGACATAGTTATCCCTCTGCTGTGTACAAGTATCACCAGTTTTAATTACTTTCCCTTCTCACCATTCGGTTCTCTCCACATTTAATAAATAATTTGAGTTTGGTATTGTAATACACAGCACACATACTAAATAGAAAACTATTTTTTGTGTACATGTAGGATTGTTTTTTAAAAAAAAATTACCAAAAAGGCCAAAGAATTTACTTTTAAATCTATTTTTGCACATAAGAAGTATTGTCGTTTATTCATGTCACCAAAAATGACCAATCAAGATAAATATATAATGGCAAGATCTGCTGCTTTTAATTAGAACCAGAGAGAACCAAATTATAAATCTAAACAACTGGCGCATCCTTAGTAAAAACACACACCCACACATACTCTTTACCAAGAATCTACCATCTACCCCATAACAAGAACTAGNGTTTCTGATCTTACCCCCAAATGTTTAGGCATGTGATCAGCAACTCTATTCAACAAGGTATTGGAAGGTTTCTGGTTGCACATCAGTACAAGTTCCACATTAAGATTTCCTCGAAGCAGGAGTCCTTTGGCAAGTGCCCCGATTCGTAGAACTGCTTTTAAAAGGCGTTCTGGCTGTGGCTTTTTCCCGCTGGAGTAAAAATTACAGTTCAATCCGATATGGAAAAATATAAATTTCTCAACATCAAACATGTAGACATTTTCTTTCGAATATTCACTTAAAAGAATACCAAAGTAAGACTTTTTGATACATGATACTAGCAGTGGTATTTACTTGAGATTGGAGGCTGTAAAAACCTTCATCTCTTGTTCATGGATGGTGGTGGAAACTTCTTTTAAAGCAACTTCGACAGTTTGCACGGCAGTTTGAACGCTTGTTAGTTCATCCTCAGTCGGGTAGATTTGGGAATGTTTGTTCAAAACATGTTGGTCATCAATTGTTTTCAGTTGCTAAAATAAAAAAAAAATCGTGAGATAATACTGCCATAGTTTTTGACTTACTATAAATGAAATTGTGGTCTTTCCAATTTAAACTTTAAATGTCATAATCGGCATGTAGAGTTATTATGGGTCCCTTGTTAAAGGGGACCAAATATTGTCTTCATTCTGGTGTTTTGATATTTTTTTCTGGCTAATGTAGTTTGTTACTACATTTCGACAAAGAAAAAAGGTGTAACTTTACCTAAATCAGCTTTCAGCACATTGTTGGTGATAAAAACTTAAAACATTGGAAGAACATATTACCTGGGACTGAGCCATAGTTGGGGGTCTAAAAAACCTCAGGGCAGGTGGGGCAGGGGGCAGAAGATGTTGGGGCACGGGGATTCCCCTTCTCCTGTGAAACTCAACTTGCTCCTCGAACTGAACCATTTCTTCTTGATACTGGTAATACAATTCCTCTTCATATAATCTATAAAGAACATAGGGTTTTTTTGATAAATGTGGAAAAGAAATTAAAGTTATTATTCACATATTTTAAGGTTGGAACAGATCATTTTAAAAGCAGTGTGAAAAATTGCATTCAAGTTACTGTTTACATTTTTTAAAGGTAGAAGTTGCTGTAAGCATTTGTAATACATCATACATGTAGGATTGACAATGTTGATTGCTTCAACAAGCATGTTCACACATTGTTTTAAATACTAATGTATCTAAAATGCATGCCTTTCATGTTGGTAATACCAGCAGATGGTTATATTTAACTATCATCTAAAAGCTGTTGTGAACATATTATTGCAATAGTTTTTAACAGTTAAGGTTATAAAATTATAGTTTGGAATAGAATTCCAACCTCATTTCCTCTTCTTCCACTTTCTGCATTTCCATTTTCCATTGTTGCTCTTTCTTTCTTTGCTCCCGCAATGCCTCCCTGCAAAGTGCAAACCATTTAACAGCTTACAGGCAGCAGACTGATCACAACAATTTCCGCTGGCAGTGTTTTTTCCCTACACCCCTCGATTTAACAGCTTGCAAGGCTTATTAGCAATGGCATACAGATTCACCAACAGAAAAAAATTAATACATTATAATATCACAGACGCACACTTGAACTGTAGGTCAGCAGAAATGAGAAAGAGTAACAATGATGGAATTTATGGCTAAGTAACAGGATATTTGCAATTAGGCTAAATTTTCAAGGAATCTTTTCCTTTTCTGCTAACCTGCCCCAATCGCCCATTTTTAGCCAGTGCCCTTCTATAGGCACCAACACCCACCAGGAAGCACTAGTGCCCACTTTGGGCATCTCTGCTGCAGGATATAAGCTAACCATACAGTTTATATTTATAATGTCAAACATCCTTTATTGGCTTACTTTCTTGCCTCCTGCTTCATTTTCATCATCATTAGGCTTTTCTGCTTCGGATTTAACTTAACATCAACCTCAATACTTGGATCCACTTTTTTCTGAAAACATTTTATAAACACGATAACAAGGATTTGTCAAATCTGTAAATGTTAACTTTGGCTAGGCCCCAAACATTTAATGGTGACCAAGTCTGTTATACCATACACATTTGTAACAGAACAACAAATCCGTCTCTGTATTTTTAGTCTGTTCCAACACCTACTCATTGCTATGATTATAAAAAGTGATGAGCACTAAGAGGTGGCTTTATGATGTTGCTATTTTAAACAGATATGCATATTTACTGTGTTTTTTACAATGGGTTTCATGGTTACCTTCAGCATTTCATGTTGCAGACAAAAACACACTGGCCCACATACCCATAGCTGGTGTTTTGCATGATACATGCAAATATGGCAAGTTGAATAAAAGTCATGAATACACAATTGGGTACCAAGCGTTAATAATTAGTTTTATGCACTTCAGATGTTTGTGACGAAAAATATCTGCAAACAAACTGGAGACACACTATAATAACCCAACAAAACAAAATTTATGTCTTCAATTTTATAACTTCTGGGGCTCTAGGGTCCAACAAAGCAGTTGATGCATCACCAAATGTTCGAACTAATAAAACCACAGACCCAACCTACAAAAAGTCTTACTTTGTAAGAGAGTTTATGTCGCCGACCTCTCACATGAAGTTCACGAGCGCTTGGGTCATTGAATTCACACTCACATAACTTGCATCGATATCTGATCACTCGACCGTCTGTCCAAACTTGATCCACATAATCCTCACCGATTGGTTCTGTGGTAAAAGGTTGAATAAGAAATCAATAGTCACTAGACTATAACCAAGCATTTTTATTTTTCCACTCAGATAATATCCCCAAACCATAAATAATATTGATCTTAACCAAGCCATGTGGCTACAGAAATTTTGCAACAGTTATAACAAATCAAAATCTGGTCAACTAAACTACACATTTTGGAAAAAATACTAAAATTTTACAGAAAATGGCCTCATCAGTTTTCTGCATACAACATGCAGAAACATTACATTAAATATATTTTCCCATTTAGACATCGGCCAAATTTGTTTTTACTAAAAAGGAAATCAATAGAAGGTCAATATCCTGAAGTACAAGATTGCAATTCCCTGGGGGCACATTTTCAAACACTACAATACATTATTCAGGACTAAGTTTCTTAACAATAGCATTTTATCATCATAGTTCACTATTACCATTCTTCAGAGCAGCAGCTTCACCCCCATCTCTCTGTGTTACTGGAGGAGCTTCTGTAGTTTTCTCAGAAAGCTTTATCAGTTTCACTTTATTAGTTGTTTGAGGGGAAACTTCCACTTTTATCGGTGCCACCGCTTTGNTGTGATTGGCCATAAGAACTTTTGTTGGTGTTACTTGTTGTTGGGGTCTGAGAAAAAAAATTACAAAACATTATGAAATCTATGATCTAACCATCGAAAATTTTATCTTTCATGTCCCAAATGTAGCTAAATTACAGTATGCAATACTTCACTGCAAAAGAATCAACATTTTACAAAAAACAAGTTTAAAAATGCCCCAGATTTGATTTGGATGTCCCATAACGTTTATTCTGGTGTTTAAGTGCTTACCGGAGCTTTGGAAGAAGATCTGAAGTTTACAGATGGTGAACCGCGAATGCCTTGGGTGGAGGGGGTGGAAATTGTAACTTGTTGCTAAAAAGTGATTTAAGTTAGAATAGCAGAATAATTGGCCATAAGCACCATAGGGGCGAAGAAAAAAATTTAAAATTAAAAAATAGATAAATAAATTTTAAAAAAATAGGTAAATGAAAAAAATAGGAATATCATACCTGAGCTACAACGTTGCCAACAGGTTGGCTGTAGTTTGATGAACCATTATTTGCGTACATGGCTGGTCGAGATGGAGGTGCTGGTTGCTGTGGCTGGGTTTTAACATTCATATCTACGAATTACTTCTGCTTAGTTGCGATTATTAAATAAATTGAAAGCTGCTTGAAAGACTGTTCCTAAAGATTTGTTTACTGATTTTTCTACATCTAAAACAGAATAACATAGAATTTAAAAACCTTGCAATTAAGAACAACTTACTTGAAGAATTTCCCCATGCTGTTGATGCAGATGAACTTGTCTGCTGATAATATTGCTGTGGTTGAGAGGCAGGTTTTGTGTAGCTTGCCTGAATAACACATACCATTAGGGCAATTTTGACAAATCAAGTTTTATCCCTAACTTAGGGGTTGGAAACCTTCAGCAAAATAAGAGCAATTAGCCCCTTTTGAACCAAATCAACCACTTCGCTCAGCCACAAACCCAACTTAATGAACAACTAAAAAAAGAAAGTTTTGTTTTTATAGATGATTGCTACAATAATTGCAATATGTTATGACCACAAAGATTGCAATGCAAAAATGTGTCAATCACATTGTTGTCTTTTTAGGCAAGGAAAACAAAATAAGGAATGAGCCACAGGTCACTGACTGCTGATCTTGTTGCACTGGGACCACTATAATACAAAAACTCAAAAAGATTGTTAAAGGTTGCATTACCTGTTGCTGTGGTGCAGGACCACTGGACCCATAGTTGTAGCTGTTTTGATATTGTGTTGATGTCGATGAGCTTCCCTGGTGCTGGCGGGAATGCAAACGAAAGATTTAGTTTGCAATAATAATAGGGGGATAACTAATAAAGAAAAATTTGCAAATATGTCTTTTGCTGGTCAGCTATACACCAACAATAGTGCTGGCAGTCTAAATAGGAAGATATATTTTCAATCTTTCCCTCTTTTAAAGCCCACAAAACAGATTTTTGTGGAAAACTTTTACCAATTTTAGCTTATTCAGCAAATAGATGATTTTAAAGTAAAAAATTGAGACATGTGGTTAGCTAAACAATTCAAGTTATATTTTGTGTGCCATGTACATTTTCAGGCATGTCAACTTACACGAACATGTCCATAAGCTGCCATGTATGTTTGCTGCTGTTGTACAGGTTGGGCCCCAGCTGGTGCAATGAACTGTTGTCCTGCAGGGGGCTGTTGGACCCCAAACGTGGGGTTGTTGTATGACCCAGGTGCCCCCATGCTATTAAAATTAAGGTAAAATATTGTGCAAAGAGCTTCTAGTTTTCATAAAAATTGTTTCAAAACTTAAACTATCCAAAATATATACAGTTACAGACCTGTAATGTTGATTGCCGGAGCCTGTGCCAAACCCATAGTAGTTGGCCGCCATACCCCAACTTGGTTGCAAACCTCTAACCAAACACAAAACACACAGCGAATTGCAACTTCTTTCTAATAAAATATCCTATCTTTCTTAATAAAACATGAGAAACTGTCAAAGTTACACAACGATTCGTACATAAATCACGTTGCTCGCCGGCATTTCGAACAGATCAAATCGATTGCTTCTTTATTTGCACGGAGAATAGCTCTCGCGTAATCTAGCACTGACTAAGTAATGTACAAAAAATTGAAAAGAAAGTAAAAACCTGACGTGAAATGCACAGAAGCGTTTCCTGGTCAATGGATAAGANACATGAGAAACTGTCAAAGTTACACAACGATTCGTACATAAATCACGTTGCTCGCCGGCATTTCGAACAGATCAAATCGATTGCTTCTTTATTTGCACGGAGAATAGCTCTCGCGTAATCTAGCACTGACTAAGTAATGTACAAAAAATTGAAAAGAAAGTAAAAACCTGACGTGAAATGCACAGAAGCGTTTCCTGGTCAATGGATAAGAGCGAAAACTCCACCGGACCGCTAAAGAATACCAAAACCCGTTGAAAAACGGAAAAGGTAACAATGACCAACGAAACAAAAGAATTGTGCGAGATGTTGAGTTAAAAACGCAAATTGTTTCGAACTGTGAAGACTCCAAATCATCCAAGATCCAGATAGCTTGTGTTAATAGGCAGAGTATTTCTGACGTTGCAGGTAGTACGTAGATCTTGTGTACACCGTTCCTGCTTCCCAGTAGCAACAGGGAATGTACACAGTTACATTTAAGGTTAATTTCCATGCATATAAACAATTTTAACAAACCAAATTGTTAATCTCCACGTTCACTTTCCCGCCACTGCCTATCTTGCAACATGTCATGTGATTGTACGTAACAATGCCCACCTGCGTAACAATTTAATTCGAAGGCCATTGTCTACAAGTTAATGCCAGGTTCATTTGCTGTGCAACGTGGCAGGGTAGTTGTGTTTCCAGTTGTTTATGGTAAATTGTTCTCATCTGCATTTGCAGCTATCAATCAGACTAAACCTAAAACCTGTTGTTTGTGGACCGACTGTACAAGTAACCAGCGTTTATGTGCTCGTTGGTAAGTTTTCAATTTTAGTATGTTGTAGTTAATTGCGACACATGCTGGGAGTCCCTTTTTCGAATTTATTTATTACTTTATTCTTGTATTTAGTACCTCCGTTTGTTTTGTTTATGCATGAAATCACGAAATTAGGCTTGACTCACACTATGCAGACTAACTTCTACTGACATAAACGCCGTGTTACGACAAGGGCAAAAAGTGTCCATCACAATTTTGAAACCGAGAAAGAACAAGAATTGAAACACAACATTTGTATCCTAAACAACGCTGTGCAACTCCGATAACGAGAATGTTTATTTGGACGATTTACATTTGACTACAGATAAACTTGGGTAAGTCGGGACCCATTTTAACAGGAAACAGCAAACTATGATGTCATAAAATCAACTATCACCCATACAGGCGTTTTTTTTTACAAAATTGTGAGCTGTTACAATCGACTTGCAATGAAGGAAGTTTGTTTGGTGTGGTCTTCGGAAGACGGAATAAAAGCATAGGAGGTAGCAAAAGCGCCCAGGTTACAAACAAAGAGATAACATTCTGTATTTCTGGAGGTTGCTTACTTTTCGTGAACCCTGCTTTGGTGGATTCTCAAGCCTTTAAATCTTTTAAAGGTAAGTCCACATCGCAGTCACGCGGGTTTGCAGTAGACTTCGAGTGAACTGTTGTCATGTGACTATTCAGCGAAGTAACGTACTTGAACGTTTTGTCGCAAATTTCACACTTGAATCGCTTCTCAGGAAAGTGAGTTGAATGATGTTGTTCTGACAAATGAACTCTGGCATAGGACTTCTCGCATAAATTACATTTGTACGTTCTATCATCCATATGAGTCCACTGGTGAACGTTCCGGTTTCCAGAGGAAATGAACTTCTTTTCGCAAAACTCGCACTTGTAAGGCTTTTCACCAGTGTGGGTCATGATGTGCTGCTTCAGTGTTGAAGATTGGCTGTAGCACTTTTCACATATATGACACTTGTACGGTTTTTCGTTGGTGTGTGTCCGCATATGTGTTGTCAACCTGTAAGAAGTAGCAAAAGACGATTCGCATTCTTCGCACTTGTATACTTTTTCCGTGATGTGTGATCTACTGTGAGACTGCAACGATACGCGGCTGTTGAACCGTTTTTCGCAGATTTCGCATTTGTACCTGAGTTCATCAGCATGGTGTTGCATGTGGTCATTAAGATTGCTCTTCTGACGAAATCGCTTCTCACAAATATCGCATTGATAAGGTTTCTCGTCCGTGTGCATCATCATGTGAAGTTTAAGGTGCTCGCTTCTTCGAAAACGTTTTTCACAAAATTTACACCGATGACTTTTTTGATCAGTGTGTACGCGAAGATGATTTTGCAACTGGGCACGTGTTTTGAATCGCAATTGACAAACCTGACACTCATGTAATTTTTCAGTAGAGTGGATTTCCATGTGACATTTTCTTGTCTGCTTAGTGCGAAACCGTTTTTCGCATATTTCACAACTGTAAGGTCTTTCATCTGAATGTGTCACCATGTGAGTTTTGACATGAGCCAGCTGCGTAAATCGTTTCTCACAAACATCACATTTGAAGGGTTTTTCACCAGTATGGGTTAAGTTGTGTTTCTTGAGTTCCCATGAATTTATAAAACGTTTCTGGCACTTCTGACACTTAAATTCACGGATTCCTTGATGGACATATTGTTGATGTTTCCTGAGGGCAGCAGCGCAATTGAGAAATTTATTGCAAATGCTGCACTGCTGTTTTCTTTTAGATGGAAATGAATTATTTTTCCTAATACCCGTTGTAATGTTTTCCACTTTGGCAGACAAACTTACAGTTACCGTTTTGGAATCAGCCATCTATCCAAACGTGATTTTAAACGTTTCTTTTCGAAGGTTGTGTGCTTTTGCAAATTTTAAAGTAGTAAAAATCCCACAAACTATTCATCCGACTGAAAAACAAACATAAACTTAATAACGTGCAAAACTATTTTGTTTTTCACTCTACCCCCTTCCCGATATTAACATTTCTCTTGACTCTGTTCTATGTCTATGACTCTAAATGAAAAATGCTTGTACTTGGATAAATTTGACTATTTTACAATTACATTTCCGGAAAACAATTACTTATTGATAACAATTACATAAAAATGCGTAATCCATCAAATTCAACTCAACTGTAATCCTACTTAATCCAACATTGGCCATAGTTAACGAAAAGTTTACCCGCGGAATATTACGCTTCGCAACCATCTTTCATGTTGAATATTATCTGAAAAAGCGTTCCTCCCTATTTATCTACAAACCACATACATTTTTCTTCTGCCAGATCGAAAATTGACAATTCCTTTCCCCTTGGCCTGAACAACTGCATCTGTATTCTGTTCTACTTGTCAGACCTTTTAACAAAGCAGCTGCGAAAGTCACCAGACCATGACAAGGTTTCCGCCATTTTATCTAGGGAATAGCAAGCACTGTGATAAGCAAGTATGTCAGTCGAAGTACGGTATAATACTTGTTGAATTGTGCGTACCGCGTTGCGAAAGGCCACCGTACCAAAAGTTAAAAACTCGAACGTGCCGTACCTTCAATGGTTTTGCTGCATACCGCACTGCCATCCTTGGTGATAAACAAGCTTAAAGACAATTTATGCCATCTGCAGTACTTCCGTACAGAAACGACCAATCCCTGCCTTAGAAAGCATTGATTTCATGCCCCCCATAGTAGTTGGCCGCCAACTTTTTCGCAAAACCCAGAGTTGAGAAGAACAGAGTAGTCCTTTTCAAAGACTTGATTCGAGTCGCTGCTTTAATAAGAACTGATGCGACTTGGACTCGCCAAACCAAAGACTTGACTTGAACAAATTGACGATCGAATAGTTAACGTAGCACGTAGCACCAAAAGTGCGATGCCTTTAGGTATTTTTAAGGACGATTTCTGTGTATTTGTTTAAAAGTCGCAATCGACGAAAATTCTCTTTGTCTTAAACTGACTTTAGACTCAAACCTTTAGAGACTTAACTTGACTTGAGATTCGAACCCCTAGAGACTTAACTTGACTTGAGATTCGAACCCTAGAGACATGACTTGAGACTCGACGTATAAGACTCGTGTTTTAACACTGGCCAAACCTAACCAACACTAAACGAATTGCAAATATTCTTGAGATAAGATGAGTTTATTTCGCTTGGTATATAAAACACAGCGGCACAATTGCACTAAAATCAATCACCAAGCCGTAAATAGCCGTCCAACTTTAAAACGTAATGAGGCGCAAAAAGGTTAAAGGCGCAATTGGTGGATCGAGGTTGAAAGCGCTGCAGTTACATTGTAATACCAAAGCGATACGTGGCGGGGGATCACAGAAGAGCGAGTTTGGCGCATTACACAACGATTCATGTGTTTTATAAAGGCATATCTTATTGTATTTTGATTTTATACGCTCGGAAGGTTGCTTTAGCGATAACCCAGCGGTGGTTAACAGACAGAAACATTGAAAACGAAGGTAAAAATGACGTGAAATGCGCGGGAGCCTTTTCTTGTCAAGAGATACGGGTGGAAACACCATTTGAATATTTTTTTAAAATGTGCGGTGTAATGTTTCGGTCGTGTATTTTACGTACTTTTAACAAACGGTTTTGAATTATATTTTCCCGCGCGAACTCAACAATTCGTTTTTTATGTCACGTGTTGTATGTTTGAAAGCTGTTTTGTGTCGTGTTATTCGCACTGCAACCTAATTCTGTGATATTGTTTACGGCAGTGATTCTCAAAGTGTGGTACGCGGACCACTAGTGGTCCGCCATCCCCTCATAGTGGTCTGCGAAAAGATGTCCCAAACTACACAAGGGTTTATAAAATCGCCTGTTTTGAGAGCATGTTGGAATGGAACTCTGTTTGATGGTCCTCAGAAAAAAATTCGAAGATAAAGAGGTCCTTGGGCAAAATAAGTTTGAGAAACACTGGTTTACAGTGTAGTAGAACCTGTTTAACTTTGCATTCTTAAAAGTTGTAAAGTGCTTACCTCCGTGGCAAAACAGGAGGTAAAACTCATCAATTACGCGTTTTGGCTGCATTGTATTGATGCATTCAATTTTCTTGCACAGAAAAACCGGGATTGACCATAATTTGTCCAAGCAAAAAAGTGATTTGTTTTGGAAACAGGTGCCCGTGTTTTTTTATGTTGCATTGTGTGGTGCTTTGCGCGGTCAATAGACGCGCGAAAGAAAGTTTTACCGATACACGCTGTTATAATTAGGGATAGTTTCCGATTAAATTTTAACTATACCAAATGCTTTTGTGACTGACTGTTGCAAGTTCTTTTATTGACAAA
>QXVZ01024025.1:0-14453 GCA_008931825.1 Phallusia fumigata | reverse complement strand
CCAAGCTGAGGTCGATTTTGTACTGGAAGTTCTTCAACCAACTAATCTGCTACCAACCAATGGTTCAACGCAATACGCTGAACTCGGAAAATCTGTTACAATGGAATTAGAGGTTTGTTCCTTTGTCGTTAGCAAAATGCCAAGTTTAGGTTAAAACTGGTGTTTGGTGCGTTATCAAATCTGGAGCAAAAACAAAAATTGCTGCCAAAATTGTTCCGGGCAGTTTATTTCTTTTCGAGCAACAGTTTCGCGTTTTTTAAAACGTCAGTAAAGTAAAAAGTCAACTCACTACTAGTAAAATTTTCGAACATGATAAAATATAACACTTACAAAATAATTTGTCAGGACAAAAACAAATTCTATTTGTCTGCAAAGAACTAGAAGACAAACTTCTGTAGTTTTATCCCTTATTGTTTATTTAAAGTTTGAAATTGCTTTTCATGTGATTTTTTTAGAATAAAGTGCACATTTGGTCAGTTTGGTCCGAAATTAATTCTCATTTGCAAGCAAAATAATCATTTTCAAATGTACAATTCAAAATACAGATGTGTGTATTTTTTAGCTTGTTGTTGATGACAAACTTCAAACTGGACCGATTCAATGGGAAAAGAATAACAGGCCAGTGTGTGCTGGTGTCGTGTGTACCTTATCTGATCTCACTTTCGAAGATGCTGGAGACTACAGAGTGTCCGTTAACACGTCGCTAGATGGCGCAACAACTAACATCAATCTTATCGTCCGTGGTGAGTTATTAGCACAAAATGTAATTTATTTAAAAAGGATTGGGGGTAACCTTCGCAGTTTATGAAATCAATGTTAAAAAATTAGGATTCTTGGTCACTTGCAGTTGGTTCCTGAAGCGTTATTATTGGCGTCACATGTAATGTTTTAACCCAGGAAAGCCGAACGCTCCGATGTTTTTCAATTACGTGACAACCGATGACCCCCTGCTTGTGAACTTTCTGTGGGAGCATGCCTATGATAACAACGCACCTGTAGAAGGTAGGTAACAAACAGGTAGTGCTAATTTTGTTCCCATTGCATTACAGTGTCAACTATTTGTTTTTAAATTAGAAGTTCTAACAGCATTTTAAATNACGCACCTGTAGAAGGTAGGTAACAAACAGGTGGTGCTAATTTTGTTCCCATAGCATTACAGTGTCAACTATTTGTTTGTAAATTAGAAGTTCTAACAGCATTTTAAATTATTTTGAAGAATACAAAATTGAATTTGAGGAAAATCAATTTGCACCTGGCATCTGGCGAACACTGAAGAGCGGAATTTTACCGGATCAGAAAAATGTCACTGTCAACCTTTCACCTTATGTGAATTACCAATTCCGAGCTGTTGCAAGAAATGTTGTTGGCTGGGGGAAAACTAGCAATGTTGTAGGAAGATACCAGACCCCGTCAGGAGGTTTGATGATTGTTTTAGATGTTTTTAAGAGGTTCGACTTAAGCAATAATTTTGTATGTGTGACTGTTNCATCTGGCGAACACTGAAGAGTGGAATTTTACCGGATCAGAAAAATGTCACTGTCAACCTTTCACCTTATGTAAATTACCAATTCCGAGCTGTTGCAAGAAATGTTGTTGGCTGGGGGAAAACTAGCAATGTTGTAGGAAGATACCAGACCCCGTCAGGAGGTTTGATGATTGTTTTAGATGTTTTTAAGAGGTTCGACTTAAGCAATAATTTTGTATGTGTGACTGTTTGAAAAGACTCGACTTCGTACTAGTCACGTAAAAGGTCGGAATCTTTGCAATGTACTCAGCTAATTTGTCGAAAGTTTTTGCACACTTTTAAAACTGATTACACAATTTCTTTAATGGCAACAAAGTAACTTTTTTTCATAACTATTAATGCATCTGTTGTCTTTTTCTTGTACAGGATCATCAGTCGCAGCAATGTAAAATTTTAAGGTAAACAGCAAATTATTATTTCAAACATATTTTACAGCACCGGTCTTGAATCCCTCTGGTGTGTCAGGAAAAGGAACGAGCAGTGACAATTTGGTGATAAAGTGGAAACCTGTGAAAGAAATTGATCAAAACGGACCTGGGTTTGCCTATATAGTCAGGTACAATGATTGAACAAATGTCTATGCTCAAAGAGAGCATAACTGTAGAAAGATTTACTCATTCCACTGTAATTTTATTGAAAAAACTTTTCGTAAGTTATAAAAAAATAAAATGTTATTAATTTCAGTTACTGTCTGGCGAAAACTTGCAAACCTGACGGGCCTTGGATGACTGCTGACGTTGACGGAAACACAAGAATGTATGAAGTCAGACAGACTCCTGTGTACGAGAAGTACTTTATCAAAGTTCGAAGTGTTAACAGCGACGGGGAAGCCCCCGAGCCGAAAGTAGCGGTCGGATACTCTGGGGAAGCCAGTAAGACATTTCTCTGAAAGCTTGCAAAGAACAAATTTTGTACTGATTGCCAAAACAATGTGTTGTGCTACGCTGTTACATTAGAGATGTGTAATTTAAAACCAACATCCACAATTATGGGATTGCTGTAACCAAATGTCCCTCAATAATTCGAACCCTGGACCGTGCAAAATTTATGTGTTACCCCTTTTTCGGCAATGCCTTTGCACGTGCCCACATGATCCAATGAATAATTAGGCTCGGTTTAAATTTTAGACATTAACTTACACTTGTACATGACCAAAAAGACTACACTAATGGACAGCAAACTCTAACGTAATCTAGAAATTAACCAAAACCAATTTCAGCTCCTGTAGCCTATCCCTTGAACGTCCAAGTCGAAACTGATGAAGAAAATCCCAACGTGGCCCGGTTGTCATGGGAACCCGTGGCGAATGTTGATGTTCGTGGCAAGTTACGTGGGTATGCTGTTTCATACGGCGAACTGGGCGATGATTGGGAACAAGGTAGGGAAATTAACTACTTTTAGGAATTATAAAAATTGAAGATTTTTGTTTTAGCTAATTTTATTCTTTTGTCGCTGTAAGGATATCATATAGACCCTTTGCTGAACGTTTATTTTCATGTGTATGTATATGTTATAAAAATGACATGTATTTTTTATCATAAAGACTTCACTTTTTTACTGTCCTTTTCAAAAGTGTAAATTGACNTAACCAAAACCAATTTCAGCTCCTGTAGCCTATCCCTTGAACGTCCAAGTCGAAACTGATGAAGAAAATCCCAACGTGGCCCGGTTGTCATGGGAACCCGTGGCGAATGTTGATGTTCGTGGCAAGTTACGTGGGTATGCTGTTTCATACGGCGAACTGGGCGATGATTGGGAACAGGGTAGGGAAATTAACTACTTTTAGGAATTATAAAAGATTTTTGTTTTAGCTAATTTTATTCTTTTGTCGCTGTAAGGATATCATATAGACCCTATATGCTGAACGTTTATTTTCATGTGCATGTATATGTTATGAAAATGACGTATATTTTTTATCATAAAGACTTCACTTTTTTACTGCCCTTTTCAAAAGTGTAAATTGACAACTTTACACTCCGCTACATAATGTATGTGTTAAAAAAGTTGGAATAAATCATCTTCCAACAATATCCTATTTCAGTCACCGTTGGAAATGTTACAAATGCAACCGTCCACGGCCTGAAACCGGACGTGATCTACCAGTTTGCTGTGTCGGTTTTTAACTCCCTAGCGGCTGGGCCACGATCAGAGATTATCCACAAGAAGACACCAGAGAGCAGTAAGATTCGTAATTTACGATTGACACATAGCAACACTGTAAGCGTTATGCGAGGCTTTTATTTATTCATAACCAAGCTTAAAATCTGTTAGGGTGCAATATTAACATTCATTTAATTAGAGGTGGAATAACGATCAACGTAAGTATTTTTAAGGAATGTTGTTTCTAACGGCGTTATATCATCATTTAGTACCGGGAGCTCCTTCCAATCTTCGTCTTGTAGACAGAACTGCTACGTCACTCAAGGTCGACTGGGATTCCCCGAATGAACCAAATGGGAAAATTATTGGATATGTTCTGACTTGCTCAGGTGTAAACAGCTCAAGGTAAAATCATGATCACCTTTAATCTGTTACCATTTTATGTGTGGAATTTTCGTTTTCTTACGTAATGGTATTTATAGTACTGTACAAAAAAATACAGCGCAGATATCGTGCAGTAAATAACACGATTATTACCTGTTCGTATTTTTACCTTACTAGCATTTTGAAACTACTTAGTGTGCCAACAAAAAATTAATTATTGACATATTTGTGTTTTTTGAATGTTGGTTTCGATAATATTTATTTTTGTAAGTTAAACGTATACAACTCGGATAAAACCTAAACCGCCAAAACACGGTTTCTGCTTGAATTCAGATCAAAATTATACAAACAAAACAAAATACACAAATTCGAAAATAAAAAAAACAATTTGCCATTTTTTAGTATAATTTTAGTTTGGGAATTAATGATACTGATAGCGAAACAATCTGAGGTGACAAAAGTATGCACTTGACAATCTTGGCGTTGTTAAAATTCGACCGTTATCGTCTAACATCTCGAAAACATGGAGCCGGACGCTGTTTGGCGAGATGAATAAATCAGGCACTTTTTCTTACATCAGATTACCATCAAGTATTTTGCAATGCCTTGCCGTCCTTTTCAGACCACACTGTAATAGTTGTCTGCCACATATAAAGCGCACATGTTTTGATTTTGCAAACTTGGCTGTAAATATTTGGCATTGTAATATCTGCGCGTTGTATAACTTGATACAAACGCTACATGCAAATTTCCTTGAACTTTATGCAGGATCTAAACACAAATTTGCTTGCAAAACAAATTCAACAGGCGATGTAATCTTGCTTCAAATGCAAGCGTAAAATGCAAATAGAAAGTAACGAAATCGTGCGTATTAAACGATTTTTACTCCAACAATTTTAAAATTTACAAAAACACAAAAATACATCATTGCAAATTTGTTTGCCGTGTAATTTTACGTTTACTAAACTTTTAACGCAGACGTTTGTGTCGTGCGCAAACTTTAAATTAGTGTCGTGTGCAAAATGAGGCAATACTTGCTTTTCAATGTGTTAAAGTTTCAATAACATTAGTCACAGACACGCTTTTAAACGCATTAGCTCAAGGCCAATATGTTTGATAAAAACAATACGAATTTGTCATTGTGAGAAAGTAGTTAACGTGACATCGAACCTCAAAACTGTTGCCGTTTGACAAAGGGAAAAATTTTTAGCAAATTGTTTTTTCAGCGAGACAAACGAAATTGAACTTCTTGAACCTGGTTTGAGAATTAAAAGTCTTTCGCCGGGGAAAATCTACGAAATCACAGTTGTGGCAAAAACAGCTAAAGGCGTGGGAACAGAGAAAGCTGTAACACAGGTGGAAACTCACCCTGAAGGAGGTTCGTGTTAAATAATTTGTTATTTCAGTATTTTTTATTTCACCCGGAGAAAAGGGGAAAAAATCGGAAAAAGGTCTGATTACAGTGTATTTTATTTAATGCAGTACATAGTACAATTTACGTGGTACAAAGCTGTAAGCTTAACAATGTTGTCCGTATTCAAAAAAATGTGGTGTTGAATGGCCAGCTGAGTTAAGCGACCACTTTGATTAACAGTGTTCATATTTGTAGCACCTGGAGCGGTCAAGTTCAACGCTACGGTGGATGAAACTAACGTCACGGTCACGTGGCAGAAGACCGACGGTCTTCCCGCCGAAAAGTATTATGTGGAAAGCCGCCGAAGAGATTCTGATGGTAGGATATGGACTTTGACTTCGGAATTCGTCACCTTTTAAATGCCGCAATACACACAAGCAGCGGAGCTTGTGGCTTTTGCGCGGAGGACGCTGATTGGTTTTATCACAACAAACACAGACAGGATGATCCGTTGATAGCGCTACATGAGAATGCACTCGTGATTAGAGATCAGTTAAATATCGGTTTAACCCGACATCATCGGTTTAATGTTGAAATGTCCATGTTCGGTATGTCGGTTTTCCACCTTCTACAGTCTACACAATACGTTTTAATGTATAAAATTATCTGGGTGCAACCAGCTAGAATAGCGAAATGAACACAACAAAACAGTGCAGTGAACTATAGGCCCACGTTCACAGTTGTAACGGATTTACATAGATAATACAAACTACAAATAATTTTTACTCAAACATGTTTAAACATGCACCTGTGAATTACAAAGAAATGTTGCACGAAAACTTGGTAAACATTTAAGAACAACGAAAAGGAAATTTTATTTTGCGTTTAAAATGTTATAGGAAATCCCATTCACATATAGTTCGTTGACATCTGCGCCTAAACCACAATGTTCTAGTGCAACAAGTGGGCCGGAAATGAACAAACATCGCCAAACCGCAAATCGTTGACTTTCTTTATTTTCCTCTCGCGATGTCAAGCGTGGTTTATGGCTGTAACACCGAAACTCTCGTCGTTGAACTTTTTCAGCGCCGTGTTTTGAAACCACGAACACGATAAATCACCTTTTACACGAAATGCTGCACTTTGTTTGAGTAAAAATCTTTGAACTAGTCAAATTAACGTATAACCTAAAAAATCAAAAACTTTTTGTAAACTAAATGTCGAGTTAAAAAATAAAATAATACCACTTAAATTGGACAATGGTGGACAAATTAACACATGAATTTTAACGTCATTGGTTGTCGTTGCAGAATGGACTCGAATTGGAACTTACTCGAGCGAGCAGACGAATGAACCAGTTGTGTTTTCGTCGTTTGATCCTGTTAGCACTTACTACGTGCGTGTAGTGGCGGTGAATCCGTACGGAGAGACGGCGATGAGCCCAGTTGTGGTGGAGATCGGGGGAACAGGTTAGTTTGACGTTTTGTAGATGTTTTTTTTATTAATTCATTGCCCTAAGAAAACGATCTTGCTTCTAGTTTAACTTAACTGATCAAAATCTATTCACTGATCAAAAATGATTCTGTATCGTTATCACATTTTTATAAAGGCGTTTTTAGTACCTCTGTGGATCCACTACACTAACAACACTTCTTTTGTAGCCTTTAGATTGATTTGTCAGGTAAATGATTTTGCAAAAACTAAATCCAATGCTTAGGTAGTGCGACAGTCAAAGCACTCTGACCAGTTGAGGGCGCTTCGTTTAATAACCCGAACTATCACAGTTTGGAAAGAGTTAATCAACTGACTTAGCAAAAAGTTTGATATTTTAAATAGCAGACTCAGCAAACAGTTTTCGATGTTTCCGTTGCAGCTGCGCGTGTGGAAATAATTAAGCAATACACCAGCATTCTGCTTATTAATTTATTTCGTACGCGGTTCGAGTCTTTTACAACACAGAACCACAGTCAGTCGACAAGAATAGAAACGACGTTTGGTTAAATTCAGTTTTGCGGAATCCTATAGAATGTTTGCACGTTTTGGCGTTGTGAGANGAGTCTTTTACAACACAGAACCACAGTCAGTCGACAAGAATAGAAACGACGTTTGGTTAAATTCAGTTTTGCGGAATCCTATAGAATGTTTGCACGTTTTGGCGTTGTGAGACAGCACAGTGGTTGAGGTATTTACGGAAATAATACAAACTAATACTTACGACAGGAGGCAACTCACACGTATAGGAAATACTTTAGGGAAAACAAGAAGTTCATTTTAGAACCCAACTTTGAACGGAATTACTGTTTTATCATATTTGTGATAGATTAAAACTTCCAGACTAAAAAATGTTTATCGCCTAAGCAGTAGGGTTATAGACAAACCAACACAGTGTAACTTTGAATCTGGATACATCTGAATTTAGCCGAGCGAACGCAAGAACGATTTGTTACAACAACTTGTCATTTGGGCCAAGCACATTTTTGAGTGAAACCACCTTATATCTATCTCTTTCACCTTGATAGCGCACAAAGATGCAAGCGAACCTTGTTGTCCTCCTCACCTTTCGTTCACTCTTCCATGTGACTCCTATCACAGTAGCGCGAGTACTCCAGTCGTCGAAAGCTTTACACCTTATTCTCCGTATATCCACAAATAGGCAAAGCGAACCTCTTGTCTTCGTTGTGGTTATCCCGATTCAAAGTGAAAGATCGAGACCTGATTCTTGTAAAACCGCTTAAAATTCACACTTAGTTGTGGATTTGATTTTTTTAGTTTCTTTAAGACCCTTTGTAGCTTTGTCTTTGTGCCACATGAACCCATAAGTGAGCCCCCCAACTGAGCTACTCCTTTTAAGACTTCACCCGGTTTTACAACCTTCAAAACAGACCGAAAAAGTCCCCGTTTTCGTTCCACATCCACTGTGCGTGTATTATCCGTAACGTAAATTGCATCTTTGCCTAATCGAATGCGGAAACCCGGCAGCCTTTCAAGCGTTATGTTATCCACGCCAGGGCATTTAAGGTATTCAAACTCAACGTCGTCATGTTGGTTGCATGCTTTGCGTTTGACGAAGTTTTCTGAGCTCATAGTCCGTAGAAACCAATTCTTTCCCTTTTTGTATGTCCGGCACGACACTTTGGTGGCATTTTGTTCTCGAGTTCTATTAACTGTTTGATAAGATGCTGTTGTATTAACAATCGGCCTTCCTGAAGCTCTGTTTTGCGGCTGTCTTCTGGTTTCTGATTCAAAAAATACAACATGCTCTTGCCTGGAATTAGGATCGCATATGATTATCTTCAACTTGGCGTCTGTGTAAGCAACAAGGAATAAATCTACAACAAAAGAAATTTGGATCAACCACAGATCCTTTAAGGGTAAAAAATGCGCCACAAAAAAAATCAAGAATCATGCTTGTACTTACCCTGGCATTTTCCTTCTCCCATGTCAATTTGGGGCATTGACGCATCTAGTAGCTGTAGTTCACCAAATGTTTCATTCTCGGTATTATACATCGTACACAGGTAATATTTTGTACTTCTGACTTCTGTATAAATCCTCACAACCTTGACTGATGATCCAAAAACTGCTTGATGAACGTCGTGTGTGCCAGAGACGACTGCAATGAGACCCAGTAACAAAATAAGGCCAATTTGAATGTCCGGCGATTTGCCTTTCGGATTGGGTCCTGCTAATCTTGCTGTATCGCGGGCTGCTGGTAAACGAATACAACTCGCAATATTGTTGCTCACATGCGTCTTACAACAACATGCCAGTAGACACATAACTGCCACACTAAAGTCATTTTTGTGATTTGGGCGTCCTGACGGCTAAAAAGGATTCAACAAAGTGAGAGATTTCTTCACCCACCAGCAAACGACAGCGGCCACATGTAACTTGTCTCTTGCGTTGCTCCTATGATTTACGAATAATCGGATGTAACATATATAGCTGGTCTTGGAGAATAGTTGCTGTTGCACGGCCAAAAAATGTGCCTAGCTTACACGTAAACAGGCTAACAATTGAAGGTACTGCAAAAAATACATTCAGTTAACTTTGGAGTAGTAGCCGGTAGGCATAGTGTAGCTACATGCATCGAACATTACACAGGCACAGACTAATTGCCACTTGCATATTACGCATAGTTTTGTGCAGACCTATAATCTTTTCCAAAACTTAAACCAGGGCCGGCTAGAAAGCATCAACAACTCATCAAAAAACGAAACCTTTTGGTAACTAACCAACCTCGAGGCAAACTGCTGTCAATCTCATGAAACTGCAGGTACAATTGCTAAATGCAACTCCATTTTAATTGCAACATTTTCCAAACTGTAACTGCAAATCAACACCTCAACCACGCTGGTAAAGAGCGGTCACATGTGACAGAGCAGTAGAATCGGGGTTCACGCGTCACCGACCTCGCGGCACGTACTAAAACGCTTACATAGCTTGCGCATCTTTCGAAAAACTGACAGCGACAGCAGATAACCCTCGAGACGTGCTGGTGCATTTCCACTGCTGCCCAGTTTCGTAAGTTTATTTACAGATGGCAGAAATTGGCTCCTGGCTATCAGCGACACCGGGTTCAACTCGATATGACAGTTAAGTGGCGAACGGTTTTTGCGGAAAAAAGGCGGCTTTTGTTTTGCGGCGAGTCTGTCAAACATCCGATGTTTCGAGAGACGGTTCTTTGCAACTTGGCGTTGGCAAAGTGCCGAAACAAGTTGTCAATGTTTGTCGAGTGGTTGATCCACTTTTTTAAGGCGTTGCCAGCAAGGGGCCACAGTGAAAGAACAAGACTTTGTTGCTAACGGTGTATGCTTGCGCTGTGACGCAATAATTAGCGTTGAGACAGAATACCATCCGTTCCATACAGATAAGCATCGCTCAGTAGTTGGTTTAGTTCGTGCAATTAGAGCTATTTTGTCTAGGTTTAGGGTGACAAAGGTTACAGGTAAACGAGTGTTTTGTTTGTTTTTCAGCCGTTAACCAAGGATCTATCACTGGCGAGATTTGGTTTGTGGTGGTCATCGCCTTGGCTGCGTTACTGCTCGTTGTACTAGTAGTAATTTGTCTGCTGCGGAAAAAGCGAGGTGGCAAATACTCAGGTAAGCAAAAACATTAACAAAAGTTCGTTTTTAACTACCATATCTGTTCGTTGTAACTGAATTAAGAAGGTATGGGCAGTTTTCTAGAAGTTTTATTGTTCTTTGCCAAAAATGCTGGTAGGCATTTATCTCCAAATTTAAACTTACTTGTGCAGTCGCTGAAAAAGAGGGCCGACTGGTCGACACAGAATCAAATGTTTCAAATCGACAAGAAGTTGGCGAATATAAGTAAGTAACCTCCTTTAAGTAACTTTTGTTTAAAAACAGCCTGTTCAGCTTTGCAAAGCGCTATTGCATTTGATTTCTGTGGATTGGCATAGCACGACCCTAAAACAAAAATTTGCTAGGGCTGAGTCATTCCTCATTGTCTGCTGGAAGCTAACCTTATCACTTTCACCTAAATTCCAAATCATGTCTAACGTTACTTTCTTTCACGAATTCCTAATCTAATCATAATCCTTTGTTTCTTGCCTCTCGAACGTCAGGAAAATGTAAGTACAATGCCGTCATGCCGTCACATACCGTTGTCTGTCTGCTTACTTGAATTGTCGCACAACTTATCAGTCGGGTGTCGCTGCATTGTTTAATAACAAACATGTGCCCCATGTAGTTTGTGTTGACAGCCCGAGGGTCATGCAAAACCATAGCCTCTGAGCGTTGCTGATTAATAACTTATCAGATGTTAATTTTTAGTGGGGTTTAATATCCTACGTATTTTTTATTTTTTCTCTAACAATAGTTTACTATTAAGAAAATTAAAGTTTTCAACTTTATTGGATTATAGGTTATAATAAATTTCACGTAGTAGTTGTGATTGTTACAATTGATACATATCGTCAGTTAGTCCAATTTGAAAATGTGGCCTAAAATAACTGATAATATGTATTATTATTTATATTATTTATTTGAGAAAAATTAGGTTGCCACATGAAACATTTTAGAACAGATATTGTAATAAAATTTCGGCACCATACGTTCATTTTCTGCTATAATTTGCAATCTATGTCTTAGTTTTCAAATCGCATGGACGTGCAGTCTTTTTAACGTTTCTTTCGGTGTTTTTGTACGCATTGATTTCGTGACTTTTACCGTGCATGATGAGTGAAGTACATTTATTATGTGGCGGGAAACATTTTGACACGTTACTTTAGAGTTCGCTAAAATAGTAGTAAAGTACAATTATACAACCTTAGAATATCCTAAAAATGCTGTATGTCTAACAAAAGACACACACTTTTTTCGGTGATAAGCCTATGAATGGTAACAGATAAAAGCCAGTTTAACACTTTTTTTAATCAACAAGTTGTTATTTAAACAAGTCCTAATACTTTCAAAACATTTGCAGCGACGAGAAAGAAGATGAAGTGGAGAAGCCACTCACTCCTAAGGAAACGACAAACATTCCTTCAAACGGAGGTGCCTCCACTACGCCCTCTAACGGCGTACCGCTTTTAGTCCGCACGAGAGGTGACAGTGTTGGTGGAGATTCAATCGATGCTTTTGCCGACGCCGAAGCTCGCGAATTCAACGAAGACGGTTCGTTTATAGGCCAATATGGGACAATCCCGAGCGAAAGTGTGAGCAACTCCGCGGCGACATCTCCCGACGCCGAAAATTACAATCAGAACGGCGACGCAGTTTGAGACGGTTGTGGAACGTTTGAACTTGCGATGGAGCAATTCGGTCTCCGTTGTACGTTGTGTGTTATCGTGTTTCGGGGATGCCGGTCGTCCGCCAACCTAAACTGAAAGTCCAACAACGTCTTGCTAAATGCATTGTTTCAACCAGTGGCGTACCTTGAAAGTATGTGCTAATGCTTTGTGCTGTAAAACAATGTAGGAAAAAAATGTTTTTTTGATTGTGTAAACAATTACATTGCCACAATCACAGCACCTCTCTAACTTCTCGATTTTTTCTGCCCATAATCATTATTGTACAAGAACAAGGTTTCAACCTTCTCAAGACGGTAAAAATGTACATAACAATATTTTGGGGCAAAAACACACATTGTCAACACTGGATTCGTTGTTTGTTCTTTACTGAATTATTCCTGTCTGAGGACTTGCTTTCGAGCAATATTTATTGTACATTAAAAGTGTTTTTCGAAGCAACACTGTTTGCAAAAATGTTGTTTGAAATACCAGCAGCCAACCAAGGATCCAATATTTCACAGTAGAAAGTTTTTAAGTTTGTTTCGTATCCGACGTTTAGCAAAGCAATGTTTTTGTGCACATATCCCCGCACTAATTGTTAGTTCCTTTGTCATTGCTAACAAATCTGCACCTATGCGTTTTTTTTTGTGAAACAACCGTAGTCTATTGCGATTTCACAACAAACAAATAAAGATTAATTAGTTGACCAAATCGAAATCATACTGTCACGCTTTGTGTTAAATACGTTTACACGTGAGGTATCGTCTTTCTTAAATTGTTTTATTTATTGGCAGAATCATAGAACTTATAAGTGGTTGTTTCCTGGATTTATTGTTGCACAACGCGTACTGTTCGATCGTGCATAAACGACGTTTGTTTCCGTATTTTATGTGTGGCTTTTTGCTTTCACTTGATCGCTTTTGTGACCTACTGTGATGGAAATACATCGTACTGGTTACCATCATTTGGTGTGGGGCCTGTATCTTTATAGGGATCTTTCATTAAAGGCTTCAGTAAAAAATTAGAAAGTAGTGTTTCTTTATTTGTTTGGTGGCATTTTTTGACGTAATTTGTCAGAAGGATTTCTTTGGTTAGAACAGAGGCAACTGTTTGTTTCTACCAACGTGTGTTTGGAATACCGTTCACCGTTAAAAGATTATCTTTGGGCGCAATATCTTGTCGTAAACGTTGGTAAGTAAACTCCATTTCCATCTCGGTAATGACCTTTACGGATTAGCTGCNGACTTTTACCGTGCATGATGAGTGAAGTACATTTATTATGTGGCGGGAAACATTTTGACACGTTACTTTAGAGTTCGCTAAAATAGTAGTAAAGTACAATTATACAACCTTAGAATATCCTAAAAATGCTGTATGTCTAACAAAAGACACACACTTTTTTCGGTGATAAGCCTATGAATGGTAACAGATAAAAGCCAGTTTAACACTTTTTTTAATCAACAAGTTGTTATTTAAACAAGTCCTAATACTTTCAAAACATTTGCAGCGACGAGAAAGAAGATGAAGTGAAGAAGCCACTCACTCCTAAGGAAACGACAAACATTCCTTCAAACGGAGGTGCCTCCACTACGCCCTCTAACGGCGTACCGCTTTTAGTCCGCACGAGAGGTGACAGTGTTGGTGGAGATTCAATCGATGCTTTTGCCGACGCCGAAGCTCGCGAATTCAACGAAGACGGTTCGTTTATAGGCCAATATGGGACAATCCCGAGCGAAAGTGTGAGCAACTCCGCGGCGACATCTCCCGACGCCGAAAATTACAATCAGAACGGCGACGCAGTTTGAGACGGTTGTGGAACGTTTGAACTTGCGATGGAGCAATTCGGTCTCCGTTGTACGTTGTGTGTTATCGTGTTTCGGGGATGCCGGTCGTCCGCCAACCTAAACTGAAAGTCCAACAACGTCTTGCTAAATGCATTGTTTCAACCAGTGGCGTACCTTGAAAGTATGTGCTAATGCTTTGTGCTGTAAAACAATGTAGGAAAAAAATTTTTTTGATTGTGCAAACAATTACATTGCCACAATCACAGCACCTCTCTAACTTCTCGATGTTTTCTGCCCAAAATCATTATCGTACAAGAACAAGGTTTCAACTTTCTCAAGACGGTAAAAATGTACATAACAATATTTTGGGGCAAAAACACACTTTGAATTCGTTGTTTGTTCTTTACTGAATTATTTTGTCTGAGGACTTGCTTTCGAACAATATTTATTGTACATTAAAAGTGTTTTTCAAAGCAACGCTGTTTGCAAAAATGTTGTTTGAAATACCAGCAGCCAACCAAGGATCCAATATTTCACAGTAGAAAGTTTTTA
>QXVZ01024017.1:0-28479 GCA_008931825.1 Phallusia fumigata | reverse complement strand
ATGTAGGAAATCTTTTGCTCATGTTTATCACCACAGTTGTCGGATAAATTTTTGTACACCATGCCCATTTGGTAAAATATTTCTGCACATTTTAAGTGGTCTTTTTCCTTTCCGTTTTCGTCACAAAGACTCTTCAAATCAATCGACAACTGTTTAATTGTTTCATCCATGGGATTCCAACTTTATACGATTGGATAAGCGGTAAACAATAAATCCAGTGTCGTCAAATTTACGAAACTAGGTACTACATACTTCCGCTTTTGTCTGCAAACTATTGGGAGGGAGTGATACCAAAGAAGAACACTGGTGGGACGGAAAGACTCGGTAAATTCCCTAATTCAGAGAAATCTCATAAAAAACTGCTGAAATAGTTTTATTTTCCAAAAATGATTAAAAATATGAGGAAATGTTGGAGTTAGTGAGCTTACTGAAGTACTGCCACCACCTACATAGAGAAAAGAATGGTAATTGGTTAAGCGGTTCTTCTTAAATGGCAAGGTGGGAAGGTGGGTGATTCTACTTTAAGGCGTGTCGCACGAAGAGGCTTTGTTACTTCGCCGGTACTACAAATACGGAAGATAATGCATATAAGTAGAGTAAAACTCGCAGTTTATGTTTTGCCGTTGACGGTTAGTGCTATTGGGGTCAGGGGGGCTTATTATTAAAAGGATGAAATTTAAAAAATGTAGATACAAGCGACGTACCAAGCGGACCTGTAGATTTGGAAGGCACAGGAACCTTACCAAGCGAACCAAGCGGACCTGTAGATTCGGAAGGTACCGGAACCTTCCGAGCGACATACTTGAATGCACTATTGAAAGAAGAATCACCCACCTAGCTCACCTTGCCAATTTAGAGGATCCCTCATAAAACTATAGCCCATAATTGGGCGGGAAAACTGCCACCCTGGCAACACCGCCAAGGTCCATACACGCTGCTACTACCATGATGGGCGATTGGCGTCCTTAAAACCGTTGAAGCGGAGTACTGGACCGGGTCGGTATCGCTGTTGGCACATGGCGCATATGTTTATGAGTCGATACCCTTTTTCAAGCTGATCAACACGTTTTTGCAAGGGCTGCCTGGCTTACAATGGGACATAATGAATATATGCTATGATAGGATAAAGTAGATTCACCGCCAAGATGGCCGATTGCTCAGCGCGATTACTTTATGCTTGTAAGGTTGGGGGTGTAGAGTTTTGCGTGTCTCCAAACCAGTGGACCCGATGGGTTGACGCAAATTAAAGTCACCAACTTTCTAAAAATGTAAAAAAATGAAATAAAAAATAATCGAATTACAATGAGGCAATAGCTCGGCGATCGACTTATAGCGAGCACAGCGCATTTAGGTGTTGTTGATGCAATTGCAATAAACAAACAAACATGCCTAAAATATGCACAATCGCTCGGTCTTGGCTTAATAGGATACGCTGGATGGCACATATGTGGTATGGATGGCTGTGATCAACCGATATAAAAGGGCACCAATGGTGGACTTAGCGATATATATGTGCACAAAACGATGTATTGGTGCACCAAGCAATATAAGATGCACCAAGTAATGCAAGGATGGACCAAGCGCAATAAAGCTGTACACTAGCGATATTACGCTGCCGTATAAAGGTTCAGTTCGCATAAAGGTGCACTGCACCAGACAACATAAAGTGTGCCAAACAATGTAAAGAGTAAACCAAGCGATGCAATTGCTACACCGAACGATGCTAAAGGGCACCAAGCGACGTTATAGTGTTCACCACGCGATTTGAATGTGTGCCAAATGGCACATATGTGTACTATGTGGTCTATAAAAGAACATGAAAGGGCGCTAGGAACGATATATATATGCGCACTAAGCGATGTGATGGTGGACCAAAGGAACAAGTGCTAAAACGCTACACCTAATTAAATGTATAAAACTGCACCAAATGAAGAAAAAACACCAATTTTACACCGACCAGAAACTCGGAATTGTAACACTGTAATAGCACCCAGCTGCCAGCACAAGTTTGCCCTACTCGAAACAGCGAAAGGGCATCAGCAGCAAAAAAATGCGAGATGCTCTCTAACAAAGTTGTTTTATTTATTGTGACGTTTTAAGTTCTGGCCGCAAAGTGTCGAATGATAATAAAAAAACTGTTACTTATTACAGCAAAAATGAAATGTGAGATAACGCAATACCGCCACCGTTTTTGGTGCATTGAAAAAACCTTACCTTAGTTTCACCATAGAATTTGGGGTTTCACATATGCGCTATCTAGCGAATCCTTCTCACGCAATTAAAGTCAATGCCCCTGAAGAATAAGTGTTATTAATGATGGGTCTGACTCGGAAAGTCAGTTTCAGAAAGTGTCATTGTTTCAATTTCAATGATTTTCAAGTGCAGCAACAGCATACACTTTCTTTGTTACCAACAAGATTCTGGCACAAAATATACAAGGATTTGTATTTGTAAATGTGATCTAATGGCGTGCACGAACTGCAGCTACATGTAGCAATATTTTCATTAATAGGCTTTTTTAAATTATATTGCTTCGAGTGTTAACTGTCATCGTATTTTCAGTGTAACAATGTAGTACTGTATCAATTGCTATGTTGCAACCAACTAAAAAGATCCAATGTACAACAAACCGAAAAAGAACATTGTAGACAATAGCGACAGACATGGGAAAAAGAAAGCAAAGTTCTTCGAAGTTGTCATGTGAAAAGCTAAAAAAACCTAATTTGCGGAAAAGTGTCGGTGCTTCAACTTTACCTGAAGTATTTGTTGATGACCAGGACCTAAACTGGGACAGCTTTGCAGAAACAAGCTTGTTAGGTATTAAGTTTGTTAGGATAATTTTTAAAATGTTTGTGGATTGCAGGTCATTTGTGAGGATCTAATGTAGGGCATTACTTTATTTTCATACATAGTATAATCTTTGTTTATGTTATATGTGCGAAATATAACAATCACAGAAAAATTTATACGGTAGATACGTTTTTATAATGATTAATTTTGTTCCAGATGAGTCCATCTTGTTGGCAGAAACCTCAAATCAGTCAACTTCTGATGAGGATCTAGATTTGCCTGAGGTATAAAATTTTAAAGTGACAGTACCCAAAACTGACGCTAATAGCTGGTAAATTGTACAGTTTGTGAATGGCTTGTTCCTGTGAACCGATAGGTCAGTTGCCATACTTAAAGATATGTTTTTAAAAAGTTTGGGAAAAATAAAGGACATATTTGGCCAACAGAAGTCCAACATTGCTTTTAAGGTTATGATGGTTTTGATTGCGTTAAACATGTGCTTACCAATATTTCTATGATGTTTATCATAGAAAATGATGGTTGCAACTTCTAATAAGGTCCATAAAAAAGTGCTTTTTTAATTTGTTACACACAATAGACAAGCATCTAAAGCTGAGTACTAAAAAATTTTTTATCCCCATCTACCCTCAAAATGTTCAAAAAAGTTGAAAGTGATTTGTAAACTCTTTGGTTCTACATTGTAACGCATTTAAAGGCCTCTCTGACTTTTGATATGATTACCAAATTTATGCCCTTTCAAATGGGCATTTTTTTTTTGCACACTGGCCATTCACAGCAGTGTAGCTTAAAAATTGGCCCAAGGGATTTTTTGTTTGGAAACTGGAATGTTGAATCCAAGTCTTGTAAAATGCAAAACAACTACTATGGAAGAAAATTTTTTATTGGATCCCCGCATTTTTTATGCAAGATTATTTTGCCTTTTTTGCCAAAACAAACCGTAAAAACATCCAGTTCTTATTGTTAGGTATGAAGGATGTTAAAATCCATTGATAAAAAGGGTTTGTAAGCCATTGTACCACTTGAACTCTGATACAATGAAATGCTTTTTTAAAGGGGGATCTACTTTTTTGCTATTGCTGCAGAAATTGTGACGTATAAAAAGTTAAAAAATACCTTAAAAAGGTAAAAACCGTGTTGTAATTTGCTACAATGCAAACATTTGATGTCACAATGATAGATGAAAATACTTTTCCTAAGTTCTTCAACCATCATTGTTTATTCAATTTTGACATTACCCCAAAATCCATAGTAAAGAAGTGTTTTTAGCCCTAAACCTTGGGTACTGGGGTGAGCGAATTTCTAAGCAAACTTAATCACTTTTTGCAAGCTTTTGATGGTACCATGCAATTGCGTTGCATAGACACAAAGAAAATTATCAGCTTGAAACTACAAATCACTGGATCAGGCCAATGTATTTCTTTGAATTTAGGCTGTAGTATAGATGTAAAAGAGCTAACTGCAATTGAAAATGAAATGAAAGACCTATTGTTAGGCAGTACATCAAAAAAATATCCATTGTAAATTGTAATGGCAGAAGACACAAGGTTTGTGGATTTTCTACCTACTTTTATTTTCTGTTCAGGGTTTGGTGAGTTTTCAGGATGAAGAAGATGCAATTAATTCTGGTGATGTTGTGTGGGTTAAACACAACGCCAAAGATTGCTTTTGGCCTGCATATGTCAAAGAAGTCTCGAATAAGCACATTAAAGTTTTCTACATTTGCCTGAATGGGTTGGTTTAAAATTGGTTGACCTTAGTTACTGACAAACCTTTGTACATTTTGCAATGAGATATGATGCTAGTAATCTGTGACTAACACTAGTAAAACAGCGAACATTTATTATCATTTGGTACATACATAACCAATGCTACATTTTTAGGTTTGCCAAAGGAGAAAGGACTTGTAGATATACTCTTAATTCCAAAAAGATAAAAAGATTTTGTTCACAAAATAATATAAAACTGATTGAAAATGGAAGGGAACACAACAGACTATATGATGTGAAACAGGTTAGTTTTTATTGCCAGTTTAGGTCTGTTTAAATTTTAATCTTTAGTCAACATTTCAACTGAGATAAATATTGTGTATTTGAGATTGTTTTACATCTACTTTATCCTTGCTTTTGCAGCATTTTTTTAATTATTTATTTTGCTCTCAGAATGTTGTTTCAAGTGAGATTAAAAGACTTGATGCATTTAACAAAGCAGTGAATCTGGCTGAAACATATATCCTTGAACAGCGCAACAAGAGTTTTGCAAATGAGCAGGAGGTTTTTGACTTCTTTCGATCTGATGGTGTTTCACTGTGCCACAAAAAGTGTGTTAAAGAACAAAATACTGCTGTGGTGCCAGTCCAATGCACTATAAAGCACACTCGCCCCCCATCACCAATATGCCATAGTGATGCACCTATAAAAACTGATTTTGCTGTACACAATGTTTCTGCTCCTCCTGCTGTTCATCTTACACCAACGAGATCCAGAAGTAGAACAAAATCAGGGTCTGAATATTTTGTTGACAGCTTTAATGCCCGAAATGCAGATATTGTTGCCTATATTGTTAGTGACCAGTGCTCTGAGCATCTGAAATTAGTTCTAGATGGTTCAACTTATTCTAAGAGGTAAGAGTTTTATTACATTGAAATGAATAAACCTATAATGTACATTGAACCTCTGTTAATCCTGATTCGATTTGCTGGACATATTTATCTGTATAATTCCTGAATTAACCAATGTTTGTTTCAAGCCTAGAATTATCTAGATTATGGTGGTTTGTTCTCCAGGTAAAATCACTTCATTAGACAAATTAGCAACCCAATAATGAAAGAATTCTTGAATGAAAACTAACCTATTGGTGCAATACTACCTGGTGCACTAATTACCCAAAAGTATTGGGCAGTCAGCGGAGTTATTATAATATGACAACATTATAGACTTTAAAACACAGTGTGTTTGAGTGAGATTCAAACTGTTGGCAGGTCTTATAAATAAACATATAACTGCATCATGATTTAGTGTATAAGTGCATGGTTGAAGCAGGAAAATCTGGATTATGAAATGTAAAAACGGCTTTTGTCTAGGATGTATTTGTATAAAATGTAATAATAACTATATAATGAGTCATAAACACAGAATAATAGAAAGAATATTTTCTTGTATATGCTGTAGTGGTGTATTGTCCAATAGTTGAGTTGAGTTAATTTTGCTTGGTGAAAGAAAACACAGCGCCACAATGGTGTGTTCTGTCTAAATTGTATTAAATGCAGAAGATATTTTATCACATCAAAGATCAGACACAACTATATTTTATTGTTCACCATTGTTTTCAATTTACAGAGGACTTTAAAAAGATTTTTAATGCAAGTTTTTGTTTTAAACATAATGTCCATTTTGTGTCGTCCAACACCATTTCATTTCGAAAACAACTCCTAACCTTGTCTTTGTTATATCTCAGANCAATGAGATATGATGCTAGTAATCTGTGACTAACACTAGTAAAACAGCGAACATTTATTATCATTTGGTACATACATAACCAATGCTACATTTTTAGGTTTGCCAAAGGAGAAAGGACTTGTAGATATACTCTTAATTCCAAAAAGATAAAAAGATTTTGTTCACAAAATAATATAAAACTGATTGAAAATGGAAGGGAACACAACAGACTATATGATGTGAAACAGGTTAGTTTTTATTGCCAGTTTAGGTCTGTTTAAATTTTAATCTTTAGTCAACATTTCAACTGAGATAAATATTGTGTATTTGAGATTGTTTTACATCTACTTTATCCTTGCTTTTGCAGCATTTTTTTAATTATTTATTTTGCTCTCAGAATGTTGTTTCAAGTGAGATTAAAAGACTTGATGCATTTAACAAAGCAGTGAATCTGGCTGAAACATATATCCTTGAACAGCGCAACAAGAGTTTTGCAAATGAGCAGGAGGTTTTTGACTTCTTTCGATCTGATGGTGTTTCACTGTGCCACAAAAAGTGTGTTAAAGAACAAAATACTGCTGTGGTGCCAGTCCAATGCACTATAAAGCACACTCGCCCCCCATCACCAATATGCCATAGTGATGCACCTATAAAAACTGATTTTGCTGTACACAATGTTTCTGCTCCTCCTGCTGTTCATCTTACACCAACGAGATCCAGAAGTAGAACAAAATCAGGGTCTGAATATTTTGTTGACAGCTTTAATGCCCGAAATGCAGATATTGTTGCCTATATTGTTAGTGACCAGTGCTCTGAGCATCTGAAATTAGTTCTAGATGGTTCAACTTATTCTAAGAGGTAAGAGTTTTATTACATTGAAATGAATAAACCTATAATGTACATTGAACCTCTGTTAATCCTGATTCGATTTGCTGGACATATTTATCTGTATAATNACAATGGACATAAAATGATCAGCAGTGCTATTCGTTTTTTTTTGCATTTTAATACTTTAGACAACCAGGCAAAATAAGCAGGTTGTGTCATGCAAAAGAATGCCTAAAATTGGGGTGCTGTTCTCCAATAAGTTTCTACTTAAAACAAATTTTTTAATTGTTTTTTAGATGTATATGCAAGGTTGCAAAACGCAACGACGTAGTTCAGACCCAGAGTTAAACAGACCTTTGACAGATGAAGAGCGCAATGCTGTGCGTAGAGGAATGTTCAGTTTAGCTGAAAATCTGGCCATTCCCCAGCCCACCTTCTAAATTTCATTGCCGACAATCAGTGACCGAAATGACAAATCATATATTTTTTGTGCATCACAGCTTGGTTTTTGTTTTCTATGAATTTCGTTTTAAGTGTTACCGTGTTTTTGCGTACCAGATTATGTGTTTAGATTCCATCTTAACACTGGGATTACTTTAATCAGTCATTGTGTTTGTGCTGCATGAGTGTTGCTTTAAGCTTTTGTTTGTTTTCCGCTGGACAGTTGGTTTTGGGTTATTTTTTACAAACATGCTTGATGTGTGCTGGACAATTGTTGGTGTAGTCAATCGTTACATGTTTAGTTATTAGCAGCGACGTTTACAAAATGCAGTTTCATCGGCCGTGCCACACTAGTTTTGAAATTTGGTTGCAACATAAATACAAACGTCGTATTAAACCACGTCGGCAGCAAATGTTTTACGAAAGAGTGGGATGTTTGGTGTTGTAACTTGGGTTTTTGGCTCGAATTGTAAGCGAGGCGGAAACAAACGTTGCAGCACGCTTGCACAGGGGAAGTGGTCAAATGAATATGGTGGCGCAGGGGCAGTTTTCAAGAAGTCAGGAATTTCGTTCTTGAAAAAATACGATCTATTTACGTACAGAAACAAACGATTTAGAGGAGGTAAAAGGGAAAATGGCCACATACGCAGAAAAATAACCCCCCCCCCCTCAGAGGCAATATTGTTATTTTTTAGAATTCTCTGTGTTTGTCCCTTTTGGCGGGCCTTTATAAACATGGCATCACGATTGTTTGCGCCGACCAAACAAAGATTTATTTCTTGAATTACGATCAGGATGAGGCAAAAAGAAAAGAACGGAAAATGGCGAGGTTCCTTAAAACTAAAAATTAAAACTAAAACATGTGAAAATTTTTGCGCCATCGGTGCGTCAAGCTTGTTTTTAATAAGTTTTAGGGTTGTTACCCCTACTAAAATCGTTTCCTTAATTAGCATGTTGAAATTTTTGTAAAATCTCCCTACTCACTCAAGCATGTCAGTTTTAAAGAGTGAGGAGAAACGACAAAGACTGAGCTTTTATTGTCTCGTACACCAGTTTCTTTACTGTTAAATAGTTTGGTTGACTTCCTCTTATATCTGGTGAATGCAAAAATGTGTTGAATTAATTATCTTCAGGTTTATGGTGGTGTGTATTTGTAGCTTCTGTCTGATTGTGTTAAAATTCTGATCAATTTTTGTTGTTAGTTATGGTTTAGGCCAGGATTAATGGGCTTCTCGAATTGACACATGACACATATTTTAGTGTATTTTAACAAAGGTAGTTTGTGTAAAGATTTATTAGTCCTGCTCATGGTTTGGGCTGTATGCCTGTGTAGTAGTGTATATGCTGTGGTCTAATGTCTGACTGGGAATAAAAGTTTTAACAACAGTGGTTATACCAGTGAAAAAATAAAATGTTTACATGAAAATAAAAAATGTTCAAAACACAGAAATGAGTAGCATGTTTAATGATAAACAGATTAATCACATGTCAAGAGATAAAGTTAGAAAAAACACACTAATGTTTGTAGACTTACCCAAACAAATGAAAACTAACAGAATCCGAGATTTGTTACTTTAATTCTTAAGAAAGATATAAAGCCAGGAAAATACTCATTATTATCCAAGTTGCAGATATTTTTTTAACACAAAGAAAAAATTAAACAAAAATTGCTAATTCAAGAATGCAAAGAAGAAAGTTCAAATGTAAACTGCTGGTTCATCTTATACTGGTTGTAAATATTGCTGTATCAGGTTTGTATAAATTGTAAATTGAATCTCAACCCATGTCACACATTGGATCAATTTTTTAACAGTTAAAGGTGATGATGTTTTTGCAATCATGGGAAGGCAAACTTCCATGCCATGTTATGATCCAGCTACTGCAAATGGATTTGAAAGCCTTTTTGTAAAAGTTGATTTTACTTCCCCCGATGGCAAAACCAGTTTTAGTGTTTGTCACTATCAGGTAAACACGATTTTAAATTTTTTATGCTCACATGATTATCCCTTTCGTAATATGTATCTAAACTACACTTCTATTATTTTGGCTGGTGTCTACCAATTTTTTCTACAGTAAATGTTTTCTATTGCAGCCAGGAAATCAGGATTTACAAAACATTGACTCGAAGTATCAAGGAAGAATTGGATTCACTTCAGTAGGTGCTATGACCATAAATAGTGTAAGTTTAACAGACGAAGGTGTCTATACTTGCACGTCCAATGCATTTGGTGTAACGATACCTCCTGTTAAAACAAACCTTAGTGTTTATGGTAAGTTGCATTTGANCAGTAAATGTTTTCTATTGCAGCCAGGAAATCAGGATTTACAAAACATTGACTCGAAGTATCAAGGAAGAATTGGATTCACTTCAGTAGGTGCTATGACCATAAATAGTGTAAGTTTAACAGACGAAGGTGTCTATACTTGCACGTCCAATGCATTTGGTGTAACGATACCTCCTGTTAAAACAAACCTTAGTGTTTATGGTAAGTTGCATTTGAATTGATTTTTACAAAACCTAACTTCTGTATTAACCCAAACTATTTTGTTATCAGTTGCACCAATTGTGGAAGTGCGAAAAATAGAGGATCCTCTTTTATCTGGGTCTGATGAACTTCAAGCGGCAGCCTGTACAGCCTCGAATGGTATAAGTTACAGTTTATCAGGAACTATGCAAAGTAACTAAAAATTCCATTTAGGTAAACCTCCTGCTAGTGTTGAGTGGATGACAGACAGAAACTTACTGTTTAACGAATCAACGTAAGTTTTGCTCTTGTTGTCGTCCATTGTTTTTTTCTATGCCATAAATTATTTACCGGAAAACTTATTTTTCAGATCAAATGTTGCTACAAATGAACAACTGCAGGGAGTACAGACTGTTGAAAAAATCCTGCATATTCGCCCTACTAAGTTTTACAATGGAAAATCTTTTTTCTGTGTTGTCAAGCATCCTGGCTTTGAGGAAGATGTTAACAAAGTGGTTGTTTTAAATGTAACATGTAAGTTGCGCTCTCTTATGTTGCGCTATTGGAATCTTACAATTTTAATTTTTTTCACATTTAGATCCACCAGAAAAGGCAGTGGTTATTGTAAACAATGACAGAGAAGGCCTTACATGTGAGTCAGAAGGTAATCCACCACCAACCATAACATGGTTGATGCCCCCAATTGCTCCTGCTCCGACGTTTCGTGGAAAAACAGTAATGTTGATTTCGCCGCAAGATCCTGCACGAAGCAATGACTCATACACATGTGTTGCCAGCAATGGAATCAGTCCTGATCAAAGAACAACTGTCACAACTGCATTTGCTGTGACCTACGTTGAAAGTAAGAATTTCTNCATGTGAGTCAGAAGGTAATCCACCACCAACCATAACATGGTTGATGCCCCCAATTGCTCCTGCTCCGACGTTTCGTGGAAAAACAGTAATGTTGATTTCGCCGCAAGATCCTGCACGAAGCAATGACTCATACACATGTGTTGCCAGCAATGGAATCAGTCCTGATCAAAGAACAACTGTCACAACTGCATTTGCTGTGACCTACGTTGAAAGTAAGAATTTCTACAATTATATTATGCCAAGAGTGAGTTTAGTTGTGAGTTTACACTCCAAAGATGGTTAAAATATATTTGTAGTCCTTGAAGCAGCAAGACACCATGCAAAGGGGGCAACACAAACTTTTTTACTATGGGTTGCTTGGCTGCAATTTAGCTGGCAGGAATCAAGGTGTGATTTTAACCTGGTAACCTCATAAGATTGTCTCATCAAGCTAAAAAAACAACAGTGCAGCACAATAAACAATAGACAGTTTCTTTAATAGTCTTTTTTAACTTTCATTTGCAACAGTTTATTAGCACATATTTGTATGTTTTTTGCAAAAAAGGTCACCCTTTCCTTTTTTTAGCCTAAAATTATACACCCCAATATCAGTTAATGCAATGTACAGGAGTAGAAAAAACTTCTATTTGGTGTTTCAAATGACATATTCATAGGACAGTGTCAGAAAGAGACTGGGTTATATTGCCGAATTTTCACCTCTTACAGACTGAATCATCAGTTTAAAACGATTAAAATATTTTAGTACTCAGTGTATTATGTTCCTTGTTTGTATGTAAACGTAAAATTTAAAAAATGCATTGTTTGTTTTGAAAGTAAATTAATTTCAATCGAATTGTTTTAAAAATCAAAGCTGGCAGCAGAAAACAAATCAGATTATTTCTCAAAATATTTAGCTGCTGTGGCGTTAATCTGACCACATATAAAATTGGGTGACATTGGGCTAAATTCAGAAAACGCAATGTGAAATGTTAAGTTCGTTGTCATACTTCCAACTGCAACAGAAGTGTTGGTTAACTTGTATGCCAATTTTGCTGTTAAATTTACTGGACACGAAATATTTGCCAAACTGCTTCTTGGTAAGCAACTTCTATTGTGCCATTATAGAAAAGGTTCATGTTACACTGTAACAAGATATTTTATGAATAACGTGTTGTTTCCCTTTCTGGCCACAAAAGGCAATTTGTGGTGGGACAAATAGTTAACCTCCAGTGCATGAGAACCATATACGGATTTCTAAACATTCAACCCCATGTACTGTTTTAGATCCTTAGAACCTTCACAAAAATGCCTTGGTTTGGTTAGCGATTTTTTGGCTTGTTTTGAGTGTTTGTAGTATTCATAAATTAAGAATCTTGATTTTCATATTTTTTCTATTATGTACTTTTGTCAACTGTTTCGTTTTTTAGTCACTCAACAAGCCAACGTTGGTGCTATTGTGGGAGGTGTCATTGGAGGTTTGGCACTCCTTGCTATAATTGTCCTCCTTGTCTATGTATTTGTATTGAAACCTTCAAGAGAAAAAGACACAGGTCCTTACCAATACTCTGGTACCACAATGCTTTATAAGGAGAACAGGTAAATTTAATTTACTTTTTGCCTGGGGGTCAATGTTTGTAAGTTTTATCAAAATATCCTATGCAACTTAAACAGATTAACTGAGATTTAATACACTCAATTTTTCGGACCAACCACACAGACATAAGCTGCTTGTTTACTTGGATTACTATGCCAAGCTACTTTAAGTTTGAAACACAGCAGGTTGCCTTGGTTTTTGATTGGGGTTCTTAAATTTCATAACAGTCAACTGTGACAATAGCGTAATACTGATTTAAATATGTGTTATTAACAACAAACCCATTTTACCCTTTTTATGTTCATTTTTCGTATGCTAAAGCCTACACACACAAAGTTTACAACCTTTTTCTGCCACACACAATTTGATTTATTAAACATGCTGCATTTATTAGTGGTGGTTCCCGTCCCACAATTGAACACGCCAACGAAAGCTTGAACAGAAACCGACCCCCAAGTCCAACAGGACCTCCACCAGAAGATAAAATGGATCGTAGTGATACATCCAGTGAGTCCGGGTCGGATGAAGGAAATCATGATGTTGATGTGGAGGTAAACCCAGCAACAAACTTGGTAGACCCTGATAGACAGGACAATGCCGAAATTGGTGGCATCACTAGTCGTGCCTCAGTGAACTTCCAGGCAAGTGACAGTTTTAAAGTTACTTCAATTTTTAGATTTACTGTGTCTCGAATTGTGCAGTTTTGAAAGCTGAAACAACCAAAACAATAATGTTTTTGCAAATGTTGAAAAGTGATTTGCAATTTGACATGTTTTTTGTTGTATTGTTATGGTATGAATCTTTTTTGATTTGTAACTATATTACTAGAGTAGACTACCACAGGCAAAGTGTTCCTCCTAAAATCCAACACTATCTTTGTGAATACTTATGTCTGGCAGACAAACCTAATATGGTTAACTTTATTACGTTTTCGCTTTGGGTAGTCTGGTTTTGATGCATTAACAAACACACTTAACTATTGCTCTGCTACAGCCATACTGGAGACATTCAGTTTGTGAGGTTAGTAGCGGTTCAGCACCATGAGCATGATGTATCAGTTGCATGGAGTCAAAATCTTATGTTTTCATGTTATTTTGCACATCATGCTTTATTTTTGTTTATCAAACTTCAGGAATATCATACAATCTCACCACATGTTTTGAAGTCCCTTTGATTGTGACATTGCTCAGTTGTGTGACAGCGTACTTTTGATAAGTCTGTGATGTTGTCATTGCTTTGGAAGAAGTCTTAAGCTGCCCTCCAGGCCACAAACTTAATTGCTGTGAAATAAATGGGTTTAACAAAATCACGCATACCAAGGAGCACTTATGCCCACCAGACCATGACACAGCTTTGCTTTATTTTTACCTCTCGGATTGTTTCCCAAGAGGGATAAAAAGCTTCCATAATATGTGGATTATCTGTTCCATAATATGTGCTTCACACTGACTAGACAACACATTTACCACATTGTCTACATTTAATGGCTGGTGTTTTGCATTCTTTAATGCTTAAACAACAGTCCCCAATGTATCTGGTAGCAAAAATCAATACCTTTCTTGTGATACAGATGTTTAATATTGGTTACAAATATTGACTGTCAGTGATTTATTGACAAATAATAGGATGCAAAGTGTAGGCTACAAACACCATTTTGTTTACATTTGTTGGGTTTGCAAGATGTTTGTGTTGTGTTTTTTTCAGTTTTTAAGCAAGGTATTCTCATACATCACAGTAAATCATCATTATGTGTTTAGTCTTTTATTGCCTCTTAGAAACCACAATCTGTTTAAATTAATGTTGGGATTTTTTCAGCTTATAGTTACCTGCTTTTCTGTACTTAATAAAGGCTCGCAGAAAACGCCCCAGCACATCTCCAGCCCACCGTCAAAGCCGTAGTGAAAACCATATGCCAAGAAAAGAAGAATCACCTGTACCTAACCCACGGCAGAATGTGAGATACGACACTCCACCAGGAAACGATTACGATGACGATGTAAGGAACTGTGGCAGATTTGTTACTTTTGTTTGGGCCCAATGGTACATACTTACAAAAAATTTGATACAGGACGAACTAATTCAGGATGAACGTTACCAGGGTTACCCCAGTGAGGAATATGACGATCGATACCAACCACAGTATGTTGGATATCCCGCAGTAAGTTTTGCTGGTTTGTGAAATACAACCGATGACCTAAGATATGTAGTATGCAGTTAATACCAAGTATCTTACTGAGAATGGTATTGCTGTAGTAAATGTAAATGTTTGTAGTAAATGTAATCAGAATCGAAAATTTACAGAGTAGCAAATTTTTGTAATAAACTCCCCTAAAAAGCTTTCTTGTATAAAGCCCCAAATTAATTGTTCTGTATTCGTGTTTAATTTTGTGCAATGCTGTACAAAAAATTCAATGTCCATTTTTATATTGTTTTGGGCTTGGTGACATTTGGGTTTGATTTTAAATTATTATCGCTAAACCAATGTTGATACAGGGTCGTCAGCCACCGAGGCGTATGGATAGCCTTCCACAGCACGAGCCTAAGTACACAGAGATTGACCACACTGGTTACCAAGGAGGTGTGTAAAATTTTTGTTTTTACCTATTTTAGTTAATAGCAAGAACTAAAATCATTTTTATTCCTTTTTTCTGTTTGATTAAGTGTAAGGAATTAATATGTTAACTGAATGTACTGATTTTGTTCAAACAAATCTGATAAATTCCTGCCAATAATATAAATGTTATCCAAATGTAGATGTTTGTGTGCTGAGTAAATACTATAGGTTCCATTCCAGAAAAAACAATTTTTTACACTGCCATACAGTAGTAGTCTTTTTTCAGTTTTTTTCCAGCCAGTGTTAAAAAACCCTGAAGGTTTTACCTCAAACAAAAAACTCCCTAGGTGGCAATGAGTCAAAGCCTCATGTCAGTAGTTAGAGATTTATTGATTAGTTCAAATTGCCCAATTTTCTAAATGTACATGTTGGCTTGCAGGGCACAGGAGACCACAATTTGAAGAACCAGTGGAGTATGCACAAATTCGACACGGGTATTCCCATGTGGTGTAACAAGCTGAATCAATGCCATTTTTCAATGGAATGGACTGATATTACTTCGAATGTATCAATGAAGTTTTTTTTAATTTCATGTACATTATAAACTGTGCTGCTTCAGGATATGAACAGTAACCACATGCTTTTATTTGTGTATTAGCTTTGTTAGCTACTTTTTTAGTGTGTTTGTGCTGTAAATATATATGATGTTAGTTTCTCTCTCGGCACAATTTTGATTGCCTGCAATTTGGTCTCTGTACTTAAACAATGCCAAAACCAACTATAAATGAACTATGTGTCATATAAAACTGATTTTGCATAATTTTCGACTGTTGTTTGGCGTTGCTTTAACTCTTTTTTCAACTCTGTTTGTTATCTTGGAACTTTAGATTAGCTCCTCTCAAGATGAAAATGCTTGTTGATTATAAACTTAAGATAGAGTCCAAGTACAAGAAGTTGTTGATGGTACACATTGTCCTCTGTTGTTGACTTACAATTGTGCGCTTTTCGTGGTACATCCGGGTGCTACTTGAACTGGCTATGGTGCTTTTTATACGTTTTTATGTCATCGGTAGCAAACATTTGCATTGTTTTGTACATTTTATGCACGATCTTTTTCACGCTGTCGGCAAAAGTACTGGTGCCCTGGTTTTGTTTGCGTACGCTTGTGCTAGCGTTGCTTTGGTGCCACAAACGTCACATTATGACGTACAGAACTTCCAGTTTTCACGCTCGAAACGATTTTGGCCAATTGCGCCTACATTACCGCATTTGCGCCTATAGTACAAAGTTCGAAAAACTTAATTTGAAGTGCGTGAATTTTTCTATGGCATTATTTTAAAAGAGCCAAGTACCAACTTGCTCAATGCTCGTGTTTGATTGAGATGAAATCGGTTTTGTACATCTGCCGCAATCGTTGAATTAGGAACATACTATTTTTCTCCAGCCATCGCCTCATCACGTTCCTTGTCTTGTCATACAGTGATGAATTTAGGCTACTCGTAAATTTTCCAAAGAAGTCAAACGAACAGCAACTGTTGGGACACTACTTATAAAAAGTACAAACGACTGGCATAGATAGATTTAGAAGGTGGCTCACTAGTACCCTCATGCTGACCATCGCCCCTCAAGTGTTTGCTGCTTTTTTTTCCAAAAAAATCAAAGGATCCTGAGCGGTGTGACGAAATATTTTCCACCTAAAACCTCTGCATAATTTCCCGACAGATACTTAGAGCACAATTTAACCATGCACGAGAAATGGGTCAATGTTGATCATCAACTGTTCATTCCTTTCGTATTTTTCTTTCTCTTCCCTGCATTTACAGCCAGATTTCGCGGTGAAGCGAAACAGCCGCATACATGAATAATTGAAATTCCTCATGTCTTTGCGACATTAGTCTTCTCGTAGGGGTAGATTAAGGTTATTTATGGACGTAGCGCGCAAATAGCCGCGGCCATATCCATCTATGTAGGCTTATTACGTTTATTTGTTTTTTTGTTCACGATGTACTCAACAGAATCCGGCTGGGATATATTTTGCACACAGCGTTTCCGACGAAATCAAACTTAAAACATTGTATGACAGTTTTTCTGCAAATTTTTGGTAACCCGCGGTCCACTAAAAATGCTCAAATTACAACTGACTTTTTTCAGTTACAATTTAGCAACGTTATATGCTACACTCACCGTTCTTTCTTTTTCTAAGATCGCGAAGGGCGCACTCGAAGTTGCACATAAAAGGTACATTGTAAATGTATCGGTAGGCAGGCGATATTTACATTGCCTACAAGAGACCGATGAAGACGTTTCGCGGTTCCCCTAAATGTTGCTTCACAGACCCCACCTTAATAACAACGACTTGAAACAATACCCTTTTAAATGTTTAACTCAGGAAAACACAAGATCAGAGACCGCAGCAGATCTGGAAACGATATCTGCAAGGCGTTGAATCAGGACGTTATGCAACATAGAGATTGGAATTGAAGGGTAATAAATTGTTTCGTTTTTCTTATCAGCAGTTTGTAATAAATTCACACGCCATCTGCGTTCGTACGTAGTCTAATCCCCAATGCTATTTATGGATGTTGTAAATTTAGTTCACCGAAGAATGGCCATCAGACAGTCGTGGGAGTTTGACAAACGAATTGTTTTATGGTGACCTATGCTCCAATCGTTGGTAAGTTGCAAAGTGGAAATTACTTGCGAAGTAAGTGCAAAGTCAAACCTGCACCAAAGCATTCACGTGCACAACTACAGACATTTTAAATGTTGAAAGTTCGGCATATAGCGTTCTTCAAGCCTGGTATTAATAGCAAATATATCGTCAGACAAGTGAAAATTCTAGATGTATTTGCAAAGGTGGTTTTATTCCCGGTGCGACGTTTCGATTTTGACAACAGTGTCGTGGTGAGATATTATCGTTGTCTGAATTTCGCGTTGCAAGGAAAAAGGCTGACTTACTGCTCACTTATCCCAGATTACACTAACCAAAAACTCGAATTGGGTCACCAGTTTTGATTCCTTTGTTTGTAACACGCACCCTTTTCCGGATGTGTGATTGCGCTAGCTTTGCCTGGTGTTCCCATTGCAGTCTTTGTAGAAACATAGTCAACATCGCCTCATACAAGCAACCATTAACGCCACTTTTGTTTGGTTTAGTTTGTAGTTTTGTGTGGTTATCTATTTGTCCTTTATTGAGATTTGAAATACCACAAACAAATTTAGCGTAATACACAGCGATCAAGGTAGTGATGAGGCCCTTCACAAAATCGAGACCTAATAAGAAATGTATGTGAGAAAACTTGTAAAAGTAGTGCCAAAATTTTATGTCATCACTACATCGAAATATTAATTCAAAGTGTGTCTTCAAGACGTGATAAAATGTCAATTAAGTTTTTATGTCCCCCCCTGTAGCTCAACAGAGTTGGCAACCCTAGTGGTTGGTTAGTCTATCCACTAAACAAGAGTCTTGGGACATTGGTCTGTTTGACAGACACACTATTAAAACAATCACCTCAACGAACCTGGAAGTTGGAAAAATAAATTTACAACTTTTAGTTACAAACACGTGATCTTTTGACGACATTGTATGCACGCAAACAAAATCCATTTTTCATTTTAACTGCCTCGACTTGGGGGAATTACCCAGAGGTTTATTCCCATTGTTTATCTTGAGGCATGCTGAGCCTTAAAGATTGCGCTGTGCTAAATTTCTTAAATTTTGTTTGTGGGTGGGTAAAAAGCAGACATTATCTATTGTTTGTTGTACATCTTAGTTTAATAATTAAAATGGGCTTTAAACACTAAAGCCGCAAACAAACGTAGTGTGATTGGACGGGCTTTTCATTTTCAGTGTTACTTGTTTTTTCTCAAGTAACACTAAAAATGTAAAAGGTGCACTCCTGTGCGTTAAGTGGCGGTAAATAAATATGCACAGAAGTGTTTGAAAATGCGTTTCATTGGATGGTAATTGTTTTGTTGGTGTATTTAACATTTTGAGTTTTTATATTATTACAGATCAGTCACAAAGTGTGGGCAATCTTGTTATGAGTCACAAGTGACATTATAAACTACAGAATAACTCTGAAATGCACAAACAAAGTTAGGATATTTAGTACATTTGTTACACAGTCATTTAATTTGTAAACTCACATAATTTTTTTCAACAACAGAATTATAATTTGTTTGTACAAAAGCTTGTATATTTGCATGTCTTCAAAGATTGCCTGTAGTCTCAATCAAGAGGGTAAACATAAAACAGCCTTTCAATTAGTACCACCACATACATTAATATCATAGTGACTTTTAAGGCTGGTATTTAGCACTGTTATTGCCATGCCTGATGTATTTCCACACTTCAATTGCTTTAAAATAATACTGTGCTCTATTTTTTCTACCATCACATCACACATATATAAGATTACTTTGCTAATACACCTGTGTAGGTTGCAACTTTCTGTGAAAATGGACAACTATTTTCCTACTGGGATCAATTCCATTAGCCTTACAGAAACCAAAGCAGCTGGCACATGTTTATTGTTAAAAAATGAAGGCAACAATCATTTCAAGAAAAACGAATTTAGAATTGCAACAGAAATATACACACAAAGCCTGCGCTATGCTCCTCCTCATTGCGAACCTGACAAGATGAAAACAACTTTTGGTGAACTAGAAGGTAAAAATTTACTAGTAGTTGGTATTAGTTTTTACACATACATATATACGTGATTAGGTTTCTTTAACTGTTGTACACTCTCAAAGTTTTGTTAATTCCTATTTCCTTGTTGTATGAGGGTGGAACAGTGCTTCCCTACCTTCAGAAATACAATTCACACTCTTTTCTGTTTCACCAAAATTTTTTTCAAACACCAACCACAATTAATGATGAATGTTAGTAATATTAGATTAAACCTAATGAAAAGATTAACTAGAAAAATACCTGTGGCAGCCATTTTAAAAACCTCTGATGTACATACTGTTACTAAGTCATATGCTATGTAAACCAGCATGGATTTAATGTCTCTATGGTCTCTTTTAATGTCTTTCATTCCATTTCAGAATATCCGATTGGAGTTCTTTATTCCAATCGCTCTGCTGCACTTTTTCGAATGAAGAAATATGATCTCTGTGTTAAGGATATTTACAGATCCTGGGCAAATGGACCCCAAAATCATTCAAGGTAAAAAACAACCAAACTATTAACTTCTTTATGTGCATTTAAATTCAAATAACAAAAGCATAAAAAATGTTACAATTTTGGTAATTTGAAGTAGCTGACTTGTAAACATTTGCTAGCATGTTCCAATTTTTGTGGAAAATATGGTTGTTTGAATATTTTGTGATAAAATTATCATAAGTATGAAAGCTACGGTACATACCTATCTGTGCGCCTATGGTCTAAACCAATTTGTAAACATAAAAATTACTCGCAGGCAATTAAAAGTTATGACAAGGTTGGCTTGGTCCTATTGGCATCTTAAAAAGGTTAAGGAATGTGAAATGACTGTGAAGTCTATGTTGAGTCAGAATGGTGAAACTAAGACTACGAGGGTAAGTATCAGTAAAATATCGACATAGCTGTAACAGCAGATGCCCTTTTCCATCATGGAATTACATACAATGATGTAAAATTTATGCTGCTTGGGCCATGTATGAAAAAATTATCAAAGGTTTGGACTAGGGATGTTCAAAGTAGAATATTGAATCTTAAGGATTCTGCCTGGACTCTAATCCAAATTTGTCTGCACTTCATGTTGACACGAGTGGCATTCACAGACGCGACAGATGTGACAGTGTCGATACAATGTCGGGTTTAGTTTTAGTTGTAAGTTTGTGGTGAAAAATAGTAGTTGAAGCCAGTAAGTAGTTGTAGCCCTACTGGCTTGGGCCTTTCACTAATAAACATCTTTACAAACGTTGCATGTAACCGTAACGACCGCGACATTGTTTAGAGTTAATACTTTAGACATTTTATGAGAAATCAAATTCGGAATGTAATAGAAAGACATGGTACATCTGTAAGTTGAATTAACAGTCTTTTATTGCTGTTTTATTGCTTGCATTTCTATGTGTAATTCAGCCAGTTTTCTACTTTGAACATCCCTGGTTTGGGCAAGTACAGTTGTGGCCTCGACAGAAAATGTTTGATGAAATTCGAATAATACAAACTTTTTTGTCAGGTAAGTCAGCAGCAATTGTGGTTAAACATACTTTGTTAGTCTTTTGACTAAAAGTATGTTTACTTTTGTTTAACTGCTGCTTTAGAACAATAACAAGTTTGCTAATACAAGGTTGAAAGTATATTTTACATGTCTTTTTAGGAGGTTAAAGTATTACAACACCTGATACATAAAGCCAAGATGGACACATCAAATCACACAAAAACGAAAGGTAGTTTTTGTTGTACAAACATAATATGTTGCTGCTCAAATAAAAAACAAAATTGTGCAGACTGTGAAGCAGATGAAGATGAATGCCAAAGAGATGTTCTGGCCAAGCTTGACATTAATTTTGACAAATCCAAAGGTACAGTTTAGGCAGTTCAAAAGAAACTTGTATTATTGGTGCTTTTTTGCTGATTTTGATACTAAGCTGCACAAATATATGTGTTTGTGCAAAATATGATGTCCTATTCTGTGCTATTACAAGGTCGATTTTTGACGGCAAAGGGGTATATGACCTCGACAGATGATGTGATAAATGAAAGAGCTTTTTGTGGTATTTTGAATCAAAGATACTTGAAAACACATTGCAGTTTTTGCTTTAAGGTTTGTGCATGTGCTGAACAAATATTTTACAGTGTATGCCAACAAGAATGTATTTTAGGACTGCAGAATCAGTGGAGTTCCATGCCATGGATGTACCCATGTTATGTATTGTGATGATGTATGTCGTCACAAGGCCTGGGTTATGCACCATTGGCTTGAATGTTGTATGTGGCCTGTCATCTACAAGGTACAACACAAATAAAAGAGCTTAACTTTGTTTTAACATTTAAGCAATAATTCAATATTGAATGCTAATTTTTGTTTTCATTAACATGACAATTGCACTAGATTTGTGTGAAAAGTTGGTAGTGTAAGAACATATAACTAAAGAATTTGCTACTTACTGGAAATGTACTATATTCAAGACATACTGCACATATGATCCATAAAATCTTTAAATAGATATTTAAGGCTTGGATAAAATGGTTTTGTTTTTCTCCGGTTGATAATGGACAAAAAAATTGTGCCAATCGAATTATTATCTTATCTGTTTAGAGTGAGATATTTTCACACATGGCATTGCGAATGATCCTTCATGGAGCTTTTGAACTTTCGNGGTTGATAATGGACAAAAAAATTGTGCCAATCGAATTATTATCTTATCTGTTTAGAGTGAGATATTTTCACACATGGCATTGCGAATGATCCTTCATGGAGCTTTTGAACTTTCGGAAGCGAAGTTTGATGAGAAGCAGAAGCTAATTAGTGGCCACACATGCAGCTCAATTGCTTCACACATGAAGAGCACCTGCCTTTCAGCGAAACCAAACACAACAGCAAAGCATAAAAAGAAACAGTTAGCTTCTCAAACAACTACCCTTGTGGGACTGAATCCCAATGATGACAAATACTACGGAAAGTACTGGGGTGTTTATTCTTTGCAAACACATTTTCATGACCATGGGAAAGCTCGGGTGTCTAAATGTGAGACAATCGCTCGATTTCTAGCCACTGTTGTTGAAGAATGCATTGCAATACCTCAATCCTCTTCGAAGTCCAAGCACATCACCAACATTGAATCACTGTTAAATCAAGTGTTTGGAAGTTTGGTTTTCCCTGCTATGCATGAAAACTTTGACTCCATGTTTAACGTTGAAGACTTCAGAAACCAAGTGAAAACTGTATGTGAGAAGTTTGGCAAACAGGTTCCCCACAAAAATATGAAACAACAAACGTATTCAGTTTCTAAAGGTAGGCATATGGAGTTCAACATAAATTAGTGCTGAGTGTGTTGTGGTGTATATTTCAGAAATGCCTAGAAACACCCATGACCTTCTTGCCCATCTCATCAGACACCACATGCTTCAACTGTATACCAATTCGCAAGCTGTAATTCAAGTTCTGTCTGAAGGAAAAGCTCACAATGGTGAGTACAAAAAAACGAGACGAAGTATGAAATTTTTTTAGTCATCACAAACTATTTTTGATTTAGAAGTAGAAACAGTTTCCCAACAGCGTCTTGCTCTTTGTGTTTTCCCTCATTGTTCCCTGCTGAACCACAGTTGTGACGCTAACACGTTTGTTTCATTTGATGGAGACAGGATTTTAGTAAGTTTTTGTGCAATTAACTTTTGTTGCAAACAACCCAAAGGCTTTTTGAAGTTAAAAAATGCTTTCGTTATGTGCTTGAACCAAAACTGTTTTTTCAGTAATTAGGATTGTTAAAACATAGATAAGAATAGAAAACGCTGACCGACCACTTTGTGTCTTTTACTCAGTTCCATGGGCCCCTTCCTTGAGGGCAGTCATTTTGCCAGTTTAAAACAGTTTGTAATTGTGTAGCGGTAACTCATAAACGTTTGATGTCCTACTGTAAGATACGGTGCATCACAACAAATTTAATTATTATTATTATTAGTCCTGTCTGCTGCTTTGCTGCTATTTACAGTAGCTCAGTCTTGCAAAAGTGTGTGTATGTTTTCCAGACACTTTCAAGTATCTGCGTGGGTCATTATTAGAAAAGCCTTTCTGGTTCCTGTTTTGTTTCTACCTTGTTGTTCCTTGGTTTTGCTACTGTGTCACAGAGTAAAAAAGACACAACTTAAATTTACATCTTATGAGTTTTTACCTTGTTTACCATTGTTGTTAAGGTAAAAATGCTTCGAACCGCAAATGTTGGTGAGGAAATCTCCCACTCCTATGGGCCTTGCGTCACTAGATACTCCTACAAGGACAGACAAAAAGTTTTAAAGGAACAGTATTTCTTCAAATGTGAATGTACAGCATGTATGAAGCACAAAACAGGTATACAAAAGTTAATTGCATAATTTCTAGGTAAATACATTACAGCACCATGTCTGTTATGACCATTTCAAATNAATGTACAGCATGTATGAAGCACAAAACAGGTATACAAAAGTTAATTGCATAATTTCTAGGTAAATACATTACAGCACCATGTCTGTTATGACCATTTCAAATACACTTTTTACAATTATACATGTTTTATTCATAACTAATCTGAACACATGCAGTAGTTTTAACTAACAGTCACACACCAAACTCAATAAGATTTGAGTCTATAATTATTACTCTGTCAAAAATAAAAGAAACCTGATCAAAAAATTCTTGGAATAACTGACCATCCACATTTTGTCACTATTTTATTTTGTTTGAGTTTTAAGCCCCAGTACACATAAAATGTATCTTGGGACTGAATGTTAAACTGTACTATGGGTGTAATTTATGTTGTGATGCACCCAATTGCCTAAATTAGGTTCGGACCGAAACCGAATATTCGGTAGTTTTTGCCGAATAAATTTGGCTGAATCGACCAAATTACGTAAGTTTTTACGTTTTGTGCCCTATATACAAACATTGTTTTAGGTAATGGCAATTGTCAATGAGGCCTGGACACTATTTTTGGTGTTCCAAAACGTTATTTTTTGTGTGCATAAAAGTTCGGTTTTGGTTGAATCAAAACAAAATATATGGCCGAAACCGAATCTTAGCCAAAATCGCTGATTGGGCCGAATAAATTCAGCATTCCAAAGCTTTGGCACATCACAAATTTATGTGTAATGTTTAGCGAGCTCAGATGAACAGGCCTTGATGGATCAACTCACTGCATTTAAGTGCAACTCGTGCAGTGGTCCAGTAAAGATCATTGAAAGTTCGCGTGACGCAAAATCCACGTGGGGAAAATGTATTGACCAGTCCTGTATGAAACTACATGATTTAACAAAAGTTCACCAACTATATATTGATACAATGGTGAGTACAAGAACTTTTCCTAAACCATTTCTTTTTAAGTTCCATAACATTCTGGCAGTTCTTGTTGTTGCACATCGGTTCAGGCTATCATATACAGTGTTGTATGGTCAGTCCAAGCCATATTGCAAAATACTTGACTCAAATCAAAAATGTTTTTTAAATTATTGCACAATGTCTAGACAGGAAGAAATTTGGACAGTTTGTGGAGCATGACAGTTTGCAAAATCTTTTATTGCGTTTTATCGATTTTTGTGTTTGACCCTGGGTTAGTCAAAGTTAGAAATTTTTACTGTTGGTAAACTGTGTCATTGTGGTGGGATGATGGCTTTGTTTGACTCTATCAAGTGGTTGATCTGCTTGCCCCCTTCAATTTGTAGGTTGCAATCATGCTATAAATACGAACCTAAATAAATTAATAAATCAAACATAGTAGAAAAAATGTATTTAAAAATATCTGATACTGTTCTGAAAACAAATTTCAGAACCCTTTAATTTTTGACATGTATCTAGAAAAACACAAAATCAACAATTTTGCATGTTGAGGACCCATGGGTTTTTGCCTATGCAACAAAATGTAAAAAATATACTGTCTATATATCTTTTTTAAATGATGTTACATTATATGTGGAATAAAAATATGGTGAATGGTCAGTTCCATGTATTGTTTTGTTTACTAAATGAATCTAAGTGTAAGTGTTAAAACCTTTCTAAATACCTGACGTTTATTTTTACAGGAAGAAGTTAACTTTCAGGCATTTAAAATTATGAATGGGAATGTTGACAAGGCTATTGATGTGTTGATGAGATCCCTTAAAACACTGGAGACTGTACTGTATAAAAATCACCAAACCCTGGGTGCTTTGCATGACCAAGTTGCATACTGCTACAGGTAGGAATAAATTCCATATGCTGGGGGACAGTTTCCACGGTCTGTGATGTTTAACTATATGCTTTGTGGAGGCCTTATTGAAAACCTTAACTCAGATTGAAAAATCGATTTTCCCCCACTGATACTTTTTACCTGTCGACACAAATTCTATTTGCAGTCAAAACTCCAACATTCCGATGGCCATAGAGCACATCATTAAAAGTTTGAAGATTATTGCTCTTAAATTTGGATCAAAGAGCATTGAGTATGGCCGTGAGATCTACAAGTTATGTGCCTTGTATTTTAAAACTGGTCAGTACTTTTTGGCCCACAAGTACCTTCTAATAGCCTGTCCCATTCTTGTTGGATTTCTGCCTGCTGAAAGCAAAGAAAGAAAAGATGCTGAGCAAATGAAGAAGTTCCTCGACTGCATGGACTTGCAGCTTAAGCTTCCCACCAGTTAAATAAGATTAATGTGCTGCTTCAAGAACCGAATATACATGGCAAAATTTATATTTATTAAAGAAATTTGTAAAATCATTGTCGTTTTTGTATTGTTTCACGCTAACAAAATTGGGCCACTACTTATTTACAACATCCTTTTATTGCGGAAATTTCAACTTTAGGATATAGTGGTAATTTCAATGAACTAGTAGGCCTTGTGTTACAGTTTAGCATATGAGCAAGAACTGATAATGCTCAACCTAGCTCAGTTTGGGATCAAGTCACCCAAAAGTAACACATTTATCAATTTTTTCGTGCCTCTTGTTTATAAAGTTTAGTCCCACTTCAAAATCTACTGTAAAAATTTGTCGAGTTGTAACCTAGTGTTTACAGTGGGAAGTGGGAATTTTTTCAAAATTGTGTTCCTTTGAAAAAACGGCAAAATTTAGGATTGTTCCATACAATTATTTTTATCTGCATGTGGCTTTTTTAGTGTTGTCAATTGCTTTTATTTTTCGTTTGATTGTGTATATGGTAGCAAGGTTGCCATTTATGCTGCCTATGCAAATGCAATTAATGGTGATATCAGTAAAATGCAATATTGCAAGGGCGGTACTGTTCATTTTGCTTTGTTAAGTCGTTCACAATTTTCATTTTAAAATTTATCGCATCTTCGTGTATGTCTAATTTTTGCATGATTTTTTGATGCAGGCAGTATTGATAAGTGTATTGTGCTTGTAACATGGCAAACCCGCTGGTATGGGTTTGGCGTTGTATTGGAGTTCGCTTTCAACCTTCAACAGCCGTTAGGGGTATAAGCACAAGTTCAAGACTGCTGCAAAACAAAGAAAGTGATGGAAGTGATATCACTGTCAAAAAGGAAACGCCTAAAAAGCCACTGCTTCGGATGGCAATCCATTGGCCCACCATGAGGAAAAGCTGGAAACTCTTGCAGTTCGACATGAAAAACCGATTTTCGCCGTTTAAAAAGCAGCAACACATGAAGCGATTGACCAAGGAGGACCATGTCGTGTATTACTTCAGAACTCGCGACGATCTTCGTTACTGGTATCTGATGACTGACGAAGATATGGGCGGCTACAGCTGGGCTGAGCTGCGCCAAAGCAAAAACGAAATGACTGCACTGTTTCGTGGATATTTGAGTAACCGCCGTCCGAGACATCGCTTACTTTCCGAAGATCCTCTGGCCGAGAGACCGCGTTATAGTGGCTACGCGTTTATGGAAACAAAACCGTTTTATGTAAGTTTCACTTTGATTTTATTTTGTAACTCCTTCTATACTTCGTTGTGTCAAAAAAATAGGTAAAAAAGATTGGAGATTGAGCCCAACTCGGATTTTATTTTTAACACATTTTTGTTGCATAGTTAAAAACATGGTAAATTATTACCCTTTTTGTAACAAGCTGTTGGAAAATACATAAACCGTTGGTTTGTCATTGTTGCAGACCATTTTGGACAGGGTTGACTTGATGAGCTTCATCGGATTTAACGTCATCAAACTTCGTTTACGTGGCGATGGCCGCAAGTACATGCTCGAAACCCAATGTGATATCGGATTGGACTATCGGTTGATGTACACTGCACCAATTCATACAAACGGTGGACCACTGTGGCAGGAAGTCACGGTACATGCCGCTCAGTAGGATTCTAGCGTCGCCAGTAAAAACTAGTCGTAGTATCTCACCATAACGGCGTTTAAATTATAGTGACTTTGAAAGTTCTTCGTATTCTTGCCTCGTCAACCCCAGTCGTTTACGCATCTTTTCCACAAAAACTTCGTAATGCATTGCCGTTACAGGGCTTAGGGCCAAAAAATGCAAAGGCCTTTTCTATGCCACGTTTGCCTTTGGGTTCTAAAAAACTTTTAAAAGGACTAAAATTGATTTTTTGACCTTTTTACAGGGTTATTTTTACACTAGGCCGATACCAATTTTATTATTGGACTTTTCTTGGTTGGCCAAGTTACTCAGGTTGAGAAGCATTGAACTAAATTGTTTTCTAAACACTTGGTTTGTGTTTTTGCAGATTCCGTATTGCAAATTAATAGCTAGCAAAAAAAGCGGTCTACTGTCAAAACAACCTGTGATGGACATAAACAAGGTGTGGCGAATTTTTAGTAATTTTTGAGTTTAAAAGTTGTTCTGATTTTTTGTGAAGCACAGCTTTTATTTGTTCTTTAAATTATTT
>QXVZ01024004.1:7872-20539 GCA_008931825.1 Phallusia fumigata | reverse complement strand
TTGCCAACACCTAAAAAACTCATTGTGCTTAACTTTAGTACAAACCTACAACACCAAATATTTTTATACAGGACATCTCAAGTTGAAAAATTGCCTCAAGAATTGTAAAGTACAAAGACTGTGTACAAAGAGATTTTGTTGCAAAGTAAGCCACAACACCATCAAGTTCTTTGTTTGTGATTCCTAAAGATTTTTCAAAATAATATTTGTACCAATTGTTCAGAAATAAATGTATAGGTAATAATTTACCTCTCAAATAAAAGACTAGAACATGGTTGGCAATGCAATTTTCAGAGTTTGAAAGTGATGTGAGTAATTCATCACCAAAATCCACATAGCCTATAAGTTCCCCAGTTTCTTTTTTAAACATCACATTTTCTGTTAAACAATAAAGTAGCGGCATTTAATTTAAAACTAAACATTAGCTGCTATTAATTCTATAATTTACCCTGAATAGACATTTCGTCAATTACAAGCAAGGCAAACTTCTCATGATCAAATTTGCAATCTAAGCTTTTCTGTTTAAAAGCTTGAAAAGTATGTTTTTGAAATCCTACTGACGGTTTGAAGCAATTTTTCTCCCTGCATAGTCTTTGCCTTGATGGAAGAACCAGCAACTTAGAGTCTCTTAACAACTGATATGTGGACGGGCTTTTGTTAAATATTCTCATGCAGTATCTGACAAACAATTAAAGTTGTAAGTGTTTTAAACATGTACATTTAACAACAAGGACATATATCTACCGAATAATAGATGCAGGATATCTTCGCTGGTTTTTTGAAACTTTACACAGTTCAGCCTGTTTCATCCACCAATATTTTAAAAAATCGTCTTCCTTGCAAATGTAAGCTATATTTTGCAGTAGTTGGTCACTTTGCTCACCAACTGTTATACTTTTGCCATATTTTTTTTCAATTTCTTCAAGTCTTACAAAGCAAACATCCAATGTCAAATGTATGCACTAATGCAGTTATTGGTTTGAAAAACTTACGTGGATCTTTGTTGCTTAAAGGCTGACACTAGCCTTTTTTTGCTATTTGACATCAAATTCTTAGATTTTTTAGATGGAATTGTGTCTACTACTGTGTCCAACCTTTCTTTGGCTCTTTGCCTATTGTATTTCCTTTTTATCCCAAAGCTTGTACATGATGTACAAATAACAGAATTATCTTGCAGAGAAATACTGCAGTTTGGGGATAGATACCTAAAACCACCATTGGATTTGGATTTGTTTTTGTTAAAGTGTGAGAAAAAAAGAAATTGGAAAAAAATTACCTTACAACTGGACTTGTTAAGTTGGTATGCTGTTTGGGAAATAATGTCACAGTTGTCACCTCATTCGATTGAAAATCTTCTATGCCTTTACACATAGTAAGGTTTTCGATGTTTAACAAGAACTGTTTTAGCGGAGTTTCACTTATTGGGGATAAGGATGTATGTGGAACTGGGACACCATTCAGAATTAATTTATATGAAAGATCTTTGTGTATGGTTAGAAATGTGCAAGCCCAGAAATCATCAGAAATTTTAAAAACTTGAACAAACTCTTCATTTGCCAAGTTTAAACTCCAACCAAAACTTGGTCTAAACTGTTTCTTGACATCTTGCAGCGAATAGCAAACAAATTTAGGCTTGTTGAAAGTAATTTTCTTTCTAGGTCTTGCTTTTTTAATAGCAAAGGATTTGTTCGGCAAATTTTTCGAGGGCAATGCCCCATTTTTTAACCATGATCTTCTTTTTGCTGCAATGCATAAACAATATATTAGGGGTTCTCCAAAAAAATGTGTGATAGAATAAACTCAACTTACTTTTAACAATACTCTGAGGTTCAAAATGGTCAGCACATATAAATACATTGCCTTCCTTAACACGTTTTCCGAAACCATTCACTGAAGGGTCCCTATACTTGTATATTAATTGCAGCATGGCATCTCTCCATGCTGCTGTGTTGTAACCTCTTACTCTCTTTCCTGACGGTAACTTGTAAACTGAAGTTTTAGTTTGACTGTTGGTGCACATTGGAATGCAACAATAGTTGCCTACAACTCTTCTTCCTGACTTTTTTGTGCTTGCCATTTTTTTCTTTCAAAGCTAGGAACAAATTGCACTTAGGTTATGAAAAACAGTAATCATTGTTTGTGTGATTTAAAAACAATCTTTCTCATAAAAAAACTCATAAATAGCCTTTTTCCTATTTTTTGTTTTTTCAAGAAATATTTTTTTGTTCTTTCCGTTCTGTCAGCTTACTGCAAAAGTTTGATGTTAGCCAAAAACAGCAATTTGGATCAGCACAAGATGATGCTATACAATGCATTACTTACATCCTCTTGTCTGAAGGAAAGAGCCATTCTTGTTTGGTTGGTATAACAACAATACATAGAGACGCAAGAAAACTACCAATATTACACATAAATTATTTAGTAGAACTTGTATAGATGATTAATTCTAAAACTACTCTAACAATCGCTAAAAAAATTGCTTTAAACAAGATTTATCAACATTTTTACAATGTATCTGGTTATCCCCATTGCCAGCAATGGAAATCTGGGGCTTCCTTCTGGGACGGCCGACGCCATTACGCATCAAAATGCTTCAAAAATCATCCAAACGTGGAATGGAAAAACGCAATCCACATTTTAAGACATTGGCGCTGCAGCCTGCAACTGCATTCATTCACTTGCACAATGATTATTCTGATTAGTGTACCGTTACCACTAGCGGCGCATAGTGACAACTCAATCTCGCATCTGTTCACGGGAAAACATAGAAATCTGCTTTATATCTTGTGTATGTAGTATCTATGTCCGAACTCAACAAAAACTCTCCGACCTTTACAACGGGGTACGCACTACACTACCCAATACGTCCCGTTTATTTTCAATGGATTGTAGTACGGTACGCAGCAAAAATTATCAGAAGCTACGGAAATCTCAATACGTACCGGACTGTCCTCCTTGCGAAGCGATGTTAAGGGTGCATCAAACATTATGAAATGCACCAAACCATATAGTTGCGGGATCCCTCTTATATTACAGGCACGGCAATTCGATTTTGCGACATATAACACAAATTGCTTTTCGTTCATGCCTCAACTTTATTGTTTACAAATTAAAACAGCGGTTAGCCAGAAAGCCTGCATGCTGCCTAATGATTTTGTTTTTTTACTGTTTTACTGAAGAGAAAGACATTTTCTAAGACTTCCTGAGCCTAAATAAGCACAGAGACAGACGAATAAGTCATAAAAATCTATTTCTTGTAAAACAAATTTGCAAAACGCAATATTTACACTTGATCATTTGCCAGGCAGAAGACTGAATGGCATTATTCCGGTGGGTGAAAATATTAAATGTTTCCTTTAAACTTTTAGACACCAACTCAATAACATTCCTGAACAATAGGCCAGTCTTGCAATTTTTTCGATGCGACGCTGTTGGAAAAGTTGATTTTCGACGCACCAGCGATAAGAATTTAATGAAGGCGTGTATTATCAAAGTTGAATATTTGATGATACAGATACAAAACGCTACGAAACGGAATTTTTATGCGACGCCCGTGGAAAGTTAAAACGACACACAGTTTGAAAACTGCGACAATAAGTTCTCGAACAAAAACAATTCTTTCGTTCGTCTCTGTTTGACAGTACTGCAACAAAAAGTAGGATTTTTAATTTTTCTCATAGCTCCAAAGCCAATTGCACGGGAGTCTTTTATTGAATGTATCTCTGTGAAGGTGTTTGCACCAAGTGACGGTAGGCGGCTGGCAGACAATCGGGTGATTGTTGAGGCACATGGATTTTTATCATGTGCTCCTTGAATATGTCACGAGACGGGAATGAGATTTTGCAAGCTTGACATCGAAATTCAACACCTTGGCATTTCTCCTGGTAGAGTGATAATATTTAGAGTTAAAACTGCAGAAAATTGGAGTCAAAACAAGTTTCCTGGTGAAGGGAGCAGTGCTCAACCAAATGTGTCCAAGATTTTTTGTCACACATGTATTACTAATAATAAAAAACATTATTCGCCATGTTTTTACTCTTCTTTTTTATTTTACTCCTAAACATTTTTGATTGAGATTCTTGAAGGGGTGTGTTTGTACATAGAACCAACAAGTTACATGGAAAACATATATTCAATGATTTTCTTGTTGCTAAATTTGTTTGAATCTATGCTCATGCAATGTACAACTGATTAGGCTCAACTAATGTACAACTAGCAATGTTTCGATACAAATTAATCAGGTACTGGTTAAGCACGTTCAAAATGTTAAATCTATTCCTCAAAAGTTACTTCGATTATTGTGATTTATGCCTACACTCAGACAAAAACTGGTTTTATGTTGAAAATTACTTGCCTTGTGAGATTGAAACCTATTTGCAGCTCGAAAAGTTTTTCCACATTTTTCACACATCATCACCTCTGCCTTCAAGCAAGACTCCACATGCGATTTAAACCTCGGCAAACTAAAAAAAACTCATAACGTTATGAAATGAAGTACAAAGATTTTAAGCATCCCTTGCAAAATTCATTTTCAGATGTTTTTGTAACGAAACATACTTATCATATCCCTTGCCACAAAATTCACATTTGTATGAGTGGATTTGACCATGTTTCGTCTTCATATGATATGCCAAGCTTTTTTTGTAAGTATAGGCTAGTCCACAAATGTCACAAATTTCCCCTTTCTCACTGCAAATAGGACAAAGGTATAAAAATTGCTTTAAAAAAACCTAATATGTAAAAAATTACTCTCTATGAACTTGCATGTGACTTTCAAGTACACATTTTTGCGTGAAATTTTTTCCACATTTTTCGCATCCAAAAGGTCGTTCACCAGTATGAATCCTTTCATGGACTTTTAAATCCTTCATGTAGTGGAACCTCTGATCACACAACGTGCACTGCAACTTTTTCTCACTATGACTCCTTAATATTTTAAATCTAGTCGATAAAAATCTCATCTCAAGACACACATTGTAAAAGTTTTACACATTTTGCCATTAACAAACCTGAAATGTTTTAGCAGTTTCGTTCTACTGTCTGTTTCTTTGGCACAACCTTCAAAGGGGCAAAGGAATGGAGCTGTAACCGGAATGATTGAATCATGGATACTCCTTCTACCTTTCTTTGGTTTTGTTTCATTTTCTTGATTTGCATCTTGACTGTTCGGATTGCTGGAATCATCGCTTTGGGAGTTACCCTCTTCCATATCTCCCTCATTTATAAAAACTACAAGAACAAATAAATTATCCCAGCAGTTTGCAAAAAAGTAACGATGAGATTTTTTTACTGCTTTCTTTTTTGACCTTTTATTATTTGGCTCCTTAATGATTATGACTAAATTACTTGGGTTTTAGGTTTAAAAGTTAAAAGAATTGTGAAAGCATCAAAAGCATTATAAACATTCCTATAATTTATCAGTGATTTGTTAACATGTTGGTTTTCAAAAATTTGTGCATTACCCAAACTAATTTGTAAAACAAATTGGTTTTATCTTGAAACATACCATGATCCTTCACTGTGTGCTTATTTAACATCCACCGAGCATTGAAGGAAAGACCACATATGTCACAAATGTATACCATGCCGTCGATCCTGCAACAGTTTTTTATGTAACAGTAAAATGTATTTAAAACTACATGATTGCTTACTTTTTTTCATGTATTTTTTTGTGAATGTCGAGTTTAGCTTCAGTTACAAACTGTTTGTCGCAAACATCGCATGTGTGTGGTTTTTGTCCTGTGTGCGACAATTCGTGGATTTGAAGCTCCCTGTTGGATGAAAAGCACTCGTCGCAAAAGGAGCATCGCAGACGACTCCTTGCATGGTGCCTGAATGTTTTTTAATAAATTAATAAAGACAATGCAGAAAAAACACATATTTATTAAAGCTGTGGTTCTCAATTTAGCTAAAATCCCCCCTCCCCAGAATTTTAGTTCAGTTTTTACCAGCATACTAAGAAGAGAACGGAGTTTTTGAAAATGATCAACTATTACAACTGTAATAATTCTAAAATTTTTAGTATTACCTTTGAAATAGTATTTTAATAAATCAATGAAAAATTTGAACAACCCCCCTGTTACAAATACAAAATTCTGCCTTAGTGAGGAAAACTATATTATACTTGTAATGTGTCCATAACAATTCATAGCTTTGACAAACAATGGGACAGCCTGGACACTGGAAAGGTGCTTCTTTTGGCAAAGTAATTCCATCATGAATTAGCTCATGGGCCTTCAAATGGCTATAGAAGAAAAAGTATTCCTCACATTGTTTGCAATTGAACTTCTTGCGCTTATGTTTCCTGAAAAGAAAGCAGGTTAGGTAATACTACCTTGATTGCAATACAATTAAACAGCTTTCACTCCAACACTGTTGTAACCTGTAATGCTTTAACAGTTCCTCCCGTCCATCACCAATAAAATCACAGTCTTCAGCGGGACACAAAAAAGGTGCTTCCTTGGGAATTTTTTTGTTTCTGCGATCAGTTTTGCGATTTCTCTTTTTCGGTTCTTTAGGAGTAGTCGGTTTCGCATCACTTTTCCTTTTTTCTTTTTTAATTTTTTTCTCAGGAACTTCAGTATCACCATCACTGATTTCTACATCGCTGTAACTTACGCTACCGTCCAGGGCAGTTTCTTTAATCAATTCATCGAGAGTTACATCCGTAAGATCGTCCAAAGGAGGTTTTTCTGTTGCTGGCTTTGGAGGCTTAATAATTTTTTTCCTCTGTCGTTTTGTTGGTTTTTTGTTGATGTTTGGTTTTCGTTTGGGAGTTATTTTAGAAGTTTTTGTGGCCCTCTTTTTTCCCTGCTTTGTTGTTTTAGACTTCAAATTGTCTGATATCACCTCATTGGGATCACTAGAGGTGTCTAATAAACTGTCTGATGACTTTAAAGGACTTGTTTTTCCTGTGAAAAAGGTAACTTGTTACTCACGAAAAATGAAAGTTTTATGTAATCAGAAATTTAATTTTTATAAAACTCATTTTTGGAAATTTTTTATTTGCTTTGTAGAAAATGTTTCACACCATAAAATGACTATGGTGCCTCCACCTTTGCCCAAAAATATATAAATTGGTTTGTTTTAAAACACATTTAGATAAACTATTTTTGGTAGCCATTAACATAAACAACTACAATTAGTAAACAGCTTATCAGATGATTTTAATAAAAAGATGGAGCACAATTTTCTAGATCAAGATGTGAAAATGTGCAATAATTGCTTGCAATTTACTTAGGTGAAACACTGCGAGAAAAATACAATAAAAAGCTGCCTTCTTTTACCTTCTTGAGTAGATGGCTTGCCNGGTTTTTGTCCTGTGTGCGACAATTCGTGGATTTGAAGCTCCCTGTTGGATGAAAAGCACTCGTCGCAAAAGGAGCATCGCAGACGACTCCTCGCATGGTGCCTGAATGTTTTTAAATAAATTTATAAAGACAATGCAGAAAAAACACATGTTTATTGAAGCAGTGGTTCTCAATTTAGCTAAAATCCCCCTTTCCAGAATTTTAGTTCAGTTTAAACCAGCATACTAAGAAGAAAGTGGAGTTTTTGAAAATGTTTGTAAAATTATCAACTATTACAACTGTAATATTTGTAAAATTATTAGTATTACCTTTGAAATAGTATTTTAATCAATCAATGAAAAGAATTGTTTTAAAATTTAAACAATCCCCCTCCCCCCCTGTTACACATACAAAATTCTGCTGTAGTGAGGAAAACTATATTATACTTGTAATGTGTCCATAACAATTCATAGCTTTGACAAACAATGGGACAGCCTGGACACTGGAAAGGTGCTTCTTTTGGCAAAGTAATTCCATCATGAATTAGCTCATGGGCCTTCAAATGGCTATAGAAGAAAAAATATTCCTCACATTGTTTGCAATTGAACTTCTTGCGCTTATGTTTCCTGAAAAGAAAGCAGGTTAGGTAGTACTACCTTGATGGCAATACAATTAAACAGCTTTCACTCCAACACTGTTGTAACCTGTAATGCTTTAACAGTTCATCCCGTCCATCACCAATAAAATCACAGTCTTCAGCGGGACACAAAAAAGGCGCCTCTTTGGGAATTTTTTTGTTTCTGCGATCAGTTTTGCGATTTCTCTTTTTCGGTTCTTTAGGAGTAGTTGGTTTCGCGTCACTTTTCCTTTTTTCTTTTTTAATTTTTTTCTCAGGAACTTCAGTATCACCATCACTGATTTCTACATCGCTGTAACTTACGCTACCATCCAGGGCAGTTTCTTTAATCAATTCATCGAGAGTTACATCCGTAAGATCGTCCAAAGGAGGTTTTTCTGTTGCTGGCTTCGGAGGCTTAATAATTTTTTTCCTCTGTCGTTTTGTTGGTTTTTTGTTGATGTTTGGTTTTCGTTTGGGAGGTATTTTAGAAGTTTTTGTGGCCCTCTTTTTTCCCTGCTTTGTTGTTTTAGACTTCAGATTGTCCGATATCACCTCATTGAGATCACTAGAGGTGTCTAATAAACTCTCCGATGACTTTAAAGGACTTGTTTTTCCTGTGTAAATTTAATTTTTTTAAAACTCATTTTTGGAAATTTTTATTTGCTGTGTAGAAAATGTTTCACACCATAAAATGATGATAGTGCCTCCACCCAAGGCCGAAAATATATAGATCGGTTTGTTTTAAAACACACTTACATAAACTATTTTTGGTAGTCATTAACATAAACAACTACAAATAGTAAACAGCTTTAATAAAAATGTTGGAGCACAATTTTCTAGATCAAGATGTGAAAATGTGCAATAATTGCTTGCAATTTACTTAGGTGAAACACTGCGTGAAAAATACAATGAAAAGCTGTGTAAACTGCTGTAACACACATTTAAAAAAAGTTAGGTTGTACATGCATTATTGTTTCCCTTTCAAAACTCTTTTTACCTTCTTGAGTAGATGGCTTGCCAAACATGAAAAAAGTATCACAAACTTTAACAAACTCTGATTGCTCATCAACATGTTGGGGAGCGATTCCAGTATAAATGTAATCAATCCACAACGATAAACCTGAAAACAGGTTTAAGCGCATTAAAAGCTTAATGCACAGCCCCTACACTTTATAATTTAATTAAGAAACAGAGCTAAAATTTTAGTCTGAAATCTGAAAAATATTTTGCCAACAATAAATACCTTTTGCTGACACCTCATTACATACAACATATGGAAACTCAGTTTGGGTTTCATTGATAAAAGATTCAAGAATTGGACAAGCAGCCAGAACCACGCATTTGTGAGCAAAGTACTTCTCACCTGTAAACACAAAATAGTAGGAAAGTTCATGACAGAATAGTTGGCTATTATAAAATATATAGTTTTTTTGAATCTAGCATAGCAAACCAGGTCTTATCTAACTTTGGCAGCATGACATACATAATCACATGTAACAAAACAATAATACAGGCCTGCTTTTTTAACTTTTGGAACTGTTACCTCCCCTCTTAGACAAAAAGTGTAACAAATAGTTTGGAACACTGGTCTACTTAAAAAATGGGATTGGGAGCCACTGCTCTAAACAATGTACGAAGTGCAGCCAATATAGTTTCATTCACCATGTGCAGTGCACTCACCAAAACTTACCTCCTGCGCCCAGGGCCATGTCACAAAGCTTTTCGTTACATTTCAAGCGATGCAGATTTTGCATCACTTTCTTGCAGTGTGTGTCTGCACTGGGTAATTCCAACGCCTCCATTTGGCTGTATTGATTGCCACACAAGTGTTGGTTTTAAAAGCATTACAAGCCAACTGGACCAACAGATTTTTCTTCTTGCACTTAAAATGTTTTTTCCAGTCCCAAAAATGGTTCCATGATTTTAAAATGATATTCTAATATGATCTGAAAAAATGCAACATATTCACAAATGGACACAGTCAATTGCAATATTGTTACCCATATAGCACTGCAATTTTTAACAAATGATTTGTGGTTTTAATTAACTCAACTTTTGCTGCATGTGCAACCATCAGGCGCATGGTGGGAAAAAGTGGGGAAATGGGGAAGCTCCTTCCCGGGAAATTAGTCCTACTCACGGGAAATTTTTTGTTTTTGTAACATCCATTAGTTTAATATTACTATTACATATAGGAACTTATAGGATTTGCTGAAAATTGGCGGGAAATTTTTGTTGGCTTCCAGGGAAATTTGCATTTTTTCTAGCCCTGATCAGGCGCTTCTTAGTATTTGACTGCTTGCTTGACATTTTGTTGTTAAACAAGGGCTATTTATGCTACTGCAGAAATAGTTAGTTCACAGAATGCTAATGAAAATAACATGTCGCAAAACTTTACAAAGCTAAACGTATAATGACATTTTATCATTGTTTACACTTTACAGGACAGTGACAATGTGTTTTCGGAGCAATGATTTTAAATGTCTGTCAATGCCTCAAACTATCTTGCAAGCCATATAATTTACATCTGTTACCTTGTTAAACCAGCCTGATCAAGTATGCATACAACTCATAAGATATGTCGTTTTTGCTCACTTGTTTTTTGAAATACGCAAGGTCCCAGATTTTAATTCGATCCAAAAACCTGCTTTATTATCTATTTAACGTAAACCACAGCACATTGTTCAAATGCACCTACGCATTTGCTTCTCGGTTCCACATCAATGATTTTTTTAAATATTTTTTCGAAGAAAATAATTTTGGCGGGAATCGCAAAACGGTAAAAAGACTGGTTACCACAAACATGTTTATTATATTTTTTCTCGATTTCTAGGGTTTTCAAACGCTTACACATGTTAATATGGTTTTTGACTGTTGAAGGTTGCTTTTTAAAATAGGTTTGCAACATGCAAGAGTTTAAAACCTATATTTTTGATGTGTCCCTAGCAAAAATACCAGAATGGTACATACGCTGTTTGTGCGAACCATGTACCTCGATGCGACAGGCGCATTGCACCCTACCACCGTTGCGTACCTTTTCATGTTTTTTGCTGCGTTCTGTACTTTATCTTTAAGCCCAGCGCTAAAAATTTCTGTGCTAAACTTGACATGAAATTCACCATCCATTTTCAGCACCATTACCATGAAAGAAATCATATTGTTAGGAAAAAGACAAGCTATAAACACAGTAATAGGTCTAGTTTATTGAACAAACACAAAAGGAAATAGCAGAAAAAGAAAATAAATCTTGATAAATTTATAAATCAGAATATTTTTAGTTTGCCACTTCTACACAGTACATGTCCGAGGTATCATTTGAATTGGATTGGTCAATTTCCAGTCTAGTTTGAATAGTTTCAACATTTATGGGAATAAGTTGCTTTGGTGTGTTAACATTTCCCTCAACATGCACTTGAATGCAGTCGGAGTAACTTATTCCATGCTTTTGAAGCATATGTCGACTCAGGTTATTTTCTGTTGATAAAGTTCGGTCGCATACGCCGCATTGATAAATTCTTCCAGTACAAGTGAGCTAAACACAAAATAAAAAAGTTAACTCCAGTCCTATCTTTGAAAGTGCAAGTAAGGAATAATATTTGTTTTGTCTATTGAATAATACCACAGGCACAATTCATGGCTTATATTGGCACGGCAAATTCTGGCATGATATTTTGTGTCCCACAGAATACCTTTAACTTTTCAAATATTTATGTAATGCCTTTTTTTAATATTTAGATTAAAATACTCTTATTGGATTGGCCGTGACAAGGATCAATGTCACATTGAGAAATGTGAGCATAGTGGAAAGGTGATCTAACCTGATGCCTTTTTAGAACTTCCAGTTGTTGATAAGTTCTCGCACATGTGCCACATTTATGAAATACCTGTCCTGCTTTGGTGCATTTTCGCAAATGGGTGCAAAATCCTGAACGTCTGAACAAACAATACAATACATTAGTATGCATCAGTGGTTTTCAAGCTATACAGCCTAACATAACGCCCTGCCCTGATGGGTGGTTGTATTTATTTACGAGCATTGCACAATAGTTAGGTTTTTTAGCTAAAATTAAGTTGAAATTTCAGTGCAGCTTTCAGAAACTTTATTGAAGAACAGTAAATGTCCTTTAAGCAATGTTTCATGAAAAAAATTTCTATTTTTTGTAATAATAAAAACCTGATAATCATTAATAATCTGACAATAGGCATCATTATTAAATTCTTATCACCGATGCTAAGAGAGCCCAAACAACTTTTCCAAAGGCATCACATCAAAAAACACTTGAGAAACACTGGTTCACATAATTAGTTACTGACACAGTTTAACAGAGATGAAAACTATTTCATGTTGATTTTACTGCACACACATTTGTGTCAACTAACCCGGTGTATTTCTTGCCACAATACTTGCATAAATATATTTTTGGTTCATGGGCGTGCTTCTCTTTTTTGTGCTGAGCCAAGCTCTTCTTGTATAAGTACGCCTTGCCACAGAGATCACAGATTTCCTCTTTGTTTCTGAAACCAAAGCCTTTTTTGTTGAAAGATTTGCCCTGATATGTTGTTTGCTAAATACCCCTTACCAAGAATTTGTATCGCATCACGCACATATGGGCAGTAAAACAGAGAAAGTCAAAATTTTGAAATAAGAGACAGTGAAATTTTACATTTAGCCCAGTGGTTCCCAACCAGAGAAAGAGTATATCCACTTTATAGTTATTCAGGATAGGTGTAGTATTTCTTTTTAGGCAGGCAGATGGTT
>QXVZ01023997.1:0-16205 GCA_008931825.1 Phallusia fumigata | reverse complement strand
AATGCATGCCAGAATTTCGCAAAACAAGTGGTCTACTGTGAGCTTTCAAAAGAAATGAGAGTAGATATTTTTCTGTTGCTGATGTTTTTACGCAGATGCAATCAGTTTTTTGTTCAAACATTGGCACACAAATAAATTTGACACTCCAATTGACAGTTCTAACTCAAACCAACAAATACCAACGTGTTTCCAATTTTTGCGCAGTTTTATAGTCAATTTGTTCCGCGTGTACAATGTGGTACAACTCGGGTTTACATCTTAATTTTAGGTAAATAATGTTGTGTGTGTGCCTTTACGATTTACGCACGTCTGGGTGCTTAAACCAAATCTCCAAACCCCAGGGAAACTCTTAACGCTCACAAAACCTGTAATAATTTTGTAAAACACTAGAAAAATTCCGGTTGAAAAACTCTGAAGCATGAGAAGCATTAAACGGCCTCTCCAAACCATAACCAGCTAAAGCCGTGTAGTCCTATAAACATGCAGGCTACTTATAACATGGAAAGCATTTTATGTACGTACTTGGCTACACGGATCTTTGTAGACCTCTACCACATGTTGGCAAGCTGCAGCTAAAAGTCCACGTTGACTGAACTGAAGATTGGAGGGCCCAGTTCGTAGTTGATATGTGTGTAGTGGTTTGCAAGCCCTCAGATCGAAAATCCGGACACGACGGTCTTGTCCAGAGGTTGCAAGATATCTGTATTAAGTTGAAATGTTTCGGAGTAGTGTTTAGCAGGGCTAGAAAAAATGCAAATTTCCCGGTAAGCCAAGAAACATTTCCCACCAATTTTCGGTAAATCCCCTAAGTTCCTATATGTAACAAAAATATTAAACTAATAGATGTTACAAAAACAAAAAATTTCCGGGGGGTAGGACTAATTTCCCTGGAAGGAGCTTCCCCATTCCCCACTTTTTTCCCACCATGGTGTTTAGTTTAGCGATAAATACGTTGCGGTTTTAGATTTCTATATCTAGAGGTCACATGATTGTCGGTGTTAAGGCGTGTTGAGGCCAAACATCACCCGCGTGGCATTTGGCTAGTTTTTTTTAGCCAAATGCCAACTAAAACCGCTGAAAATATCAGGGTATAAGTGAATAATAGCAGGGTGTGCAGGCCAATCCATTGCCTGTTGTCGTACCCTCATCTAATATTCATACAGCTCGATAGTTGTACAAAAGCAAATTCCCCAGAAGGCACCGAATCGGCGATGAAACAAAATCCAGCGCTGTTGGAAATATTTCCGGACGCGCTTCATTTCAATATCGGACGTTGTTTTATAGGCTTACGGTAACAGATGTCAAATTGTCAGGTGACAAAATAACATAATGGTTTGATGATGTGCGGAAATAGCAGGTATGCCGTCACGGTAAAAAGTACAAAGCGTTTGACGTCACAATGTCAAGCGCAACGCAGTATATGTAACTGTCCAACTTGGTACATGACCAAACGACTAAGGGTAGGTAGTTCTAGGCAGGTTTAGGACAAACTAAAAACAGTGTGAGCGCTAACGCCATGACGTTTGACCTTTGACATAACTTCCGGGCTTGTCATTTGCACATGTGGGAAACTGTCAATTCCCCAGACGAACCGACGTAAAACAAATCAAAGTCATTAAGACACCGATATAAGGGAAACAGTAAGATACTTGATTGACAATTTGTAATGCCTATGTAACCAACATATGTTTGCTGTTTTGACAATGTAATGTCTATTTTTGTAGGTTTTGCTTTAGGGATTTTGTTACGCCATAAAAATTCGGCTTTGCGTACACGACTGCTAAAGTTTGATTTCCGGGTTGACAACTGCATTGAGCTATTTTTGAATGTTCGAGATATTCACAAATGTTTCCAAGAATGGAATGACTGAGTTCGCATTGTAATAGTTAAGGGGAAGTAACTTGCTGCATAACGCTTAAGATTTTGCACTGTTAACCGCACAAAATCGATTCCGACCGGACAAAAAGCTGTATGTTTGACGTAGGGTTTACGTTTGACATTTTCCCTATATGTCAACGTGCAGGAATTAAATGAAGGCATTGTCTTTGATATTCTGCTTTCACAAGCTTAGTTTCGCATTGTGGTTTTACAATACCAAAACCACCACAATTGAAAATGTAATCGATTAAATTGTGGCTCATTCACCTAGTCTGTCAAACGAGCCTAACTTTTAGACCAGGAGGGCACGGAAAACAGTTAAATTATTCAGGATTTTAATTCAGATAGCTATTGAGCCTTTAAACCAAGAGAAGAACTGAGGATTTTAGTAGCCTAATTTTCTACCAGCTGGGTTTTAACTTTTTTTAGTGTTCAATTTTTATGTGGCAACCACAGGGGACCCTTTTGGGGCCATGAGATACTTTATACATTATTCATTGCCGCCTCTGTTAGGGCAATGAGTCCAAAACGCGCGGTGTCGAATTTAATGTCCAATTTGGACCGGCAACTGTCCCATAGGAGACACGAAACCAACTCTTATGTATCAAAAGTTGGCAATAAGCGCTGATAAATGCACTAAGGCTGTTTTAGTTTTCCTAGCATGAAATAGCAATTAAGATCCGAGACACTGAATGGCGGAAATAACAATTGGAACATGTGTCGTTAGAAACGGTGCGCAGTTGAAAAACCAATGAGCATTAAAATGTGTCGGTTCTATTGAGTGACAGGTATCACGACACTCTAGTTAATGACAGGTGTTACATAAGTTTAATTGCTGGCAAGGAAGGGTATTTGGAGATAATATAAAATAGGCCTCTATTCAAGTCATCGATTTCCTACTGACATTGAGTGACATTGCACATGCACGTGAATTAACTGACTATTTTTAGAAGTTTGAACAAAAACAGAAATTTGAAGTTAAGTCGATGTGCAGGTACGCAAAGTAATTAGCTTTTCATTCTCGACTGGCAAGCATTTACTTTTCTTTTTCTGATTTGTGACGGTGAATGAAGATAACATTACCTGGTAAAGTTGGCAACCAACATGTTCGACTGGGTTAGACTTAATACGGTTCAACGTCAAATGATCTATCTTTGACATTAGTAGCTAGCAGATTTGATCAAGACTACGCGGTGCATTCCTGTAGTTTGTAAAAAAGTATAAGTTACATGGTTCGTAAACGCGAAGAGTCATTTTTGATTCCTAACGGTATTTTAATGCAATGAGCCTAAGTGAACTCTTTAAACCCGTGTTTCTAAACCTTTTTCCTACATGGACCCCGAAAAGTTTTTAATAAATCTCATTATCATGGCAAGTGGCAACCATTCCGCATTAAGACTTGTTGTGACACAAGCACGCATTGTTTTAAGCCAAAGTATAGTGGTTTTAGTTCAATACCCGCTTTAGTGGGAAACTTGCAGGTGAACATAATCAACCAGTTTCCTAAATTTTGGAATGATAATTCAGATTCTAACATCGCCCATTTGTACAATGCTGAATGGCCCACTTACTGAGAAACAATGCTATCAACCTTCAAAAAAGGTAACATTGTGTACGCTGTGGTATTCACCAACATGCGTTAGTCCGATTAGCAGGAAGCCTGACATTATGAATGAAATGTGGTAGTGCACATGCGGTTAGGTTAGTTTTAAAAGCTGTCACTAATAACTAAATTTGAAAGGTGGTTGTGGATTTGTCTTGATACTGTAAAAAAAATGCTGGATCATTTAAACAGGTAATGTCGGTCTATTGTAACTTTATCAGTTATGGAACATTTCAATTTAATCACATCTTAAAACGTGTCTTTAATCACTACAATACAAAATAGAAGTTTGACGAAACTTCATTTTTAGGGCTAAAGCAGGAACGTAAAACAGCGAAATCAACACTCAATTTTTTTAGAATTTTATCAAACCTTCTTCGACACAAGCATCCAATGTTTCAATAGTTAATTGACACAACGCCAACTTCGCTATTTAGCTTTAATCGAATTAGCTATTGATTTACGAAGTCATGTAATGGCATAGACTTAGAAAAAGTGTATTCTGGGCGAGCAATGGACTAAAATATTCTGCTTGTTTGTTAGTCATTACCACGAGTATTCGTATACGAACCGAATCTTTTTGTTTTTGACTCTCAGGTATTCGGTTTTAAAGTTCAGGGCGTTCAGGAGCTTTAAAGTGTTCAGTTGTCATGTCGATGACTATATTAAGTATTCGAATACGAACCGGATCCAATCCACCTACGATTATCAGGGATTCGGTTTTCAGTAGTATCTGTACGTAAAGTTTTTATGTGCTATCTGGTAGGACTGGTGATATCCGGATACGAACCGATTCAAAGGATTCGGTTCATAAACTCATAGGTGGTGTGATGAGTGGGTAGTTTTTTTTTACTAAGCATTTGATATTGCCTAAAGTATTTGGTTTTTACGCCTTATTCATTTATTTCTAAGGTATTCGTTTTTAAAATCANCCTTCAAAAAAGGTAACATTGTGTACGTTGTGGTATTCACCAACATGTATTAGTCGGATTAGCAGGAAGCCTGACATTATGAATGAAATGTGGTAGTGCACATGCGGTTAGGTTAGTTTTAAAAGCTGTCAGTAAATAACTAAATTTTAAAGGTGGTTGTGGATTTGTCTTGATACTGTAAAAAATGCTGGAGCATTTAAACAGGTAATGGCGGTCTATTGTAACTTTATCAGTTATGGAACATTTAAATTTAATCACATCTTAAAACGTGTCCTTAATCACTACAATACAAAATAGAAGTTTGACGAAACTTAATTTTTAGGGCTAAAGCAGGAACGTAAAACAACGAAATCAACAATTTTTTTTAGAATCTTTATCAAACCTTCTTCGACACAAGCATCCAATGTTTCAATAGTTAATTGACACAACGCCAACTTCGCTATTTAGCTTCAATCGAATTAGCTATCGATTTATGAAGTCATGTAATGGCATAGACTTAGAAAAAGTGTATTCTGGGCGAGCAATGGACTAAAATATTCTGCTTGTTTGTTAGTCATTACCACGAGTATTCGAATACGGACCGAATCTTTTTGTTTTTGACTCTCAGGTACTCGGTTTTAAAGTTCAGGGCGTTCAGGAGATTTAAAGTGTTCAGTTGTTGTCATGTCAATGACTATATTAAGTATTCGAATACGAACCGAATCCAATCCACCTACGATTATCAGGGATTCGGTTTTTAGTAGTATTGCTTCTGCACGTAAACTTTTTATGTGCTATCTGGTAGGACTGGTGATATCCGGATACGAACCCATTCAAAAGATTCGGTTCATAAACTCAGGTGGTGTGATGAGTGAGTAGTTTTTTTTTACTAAGCATTTGATATTGCCTAAAGTATTTGGTTTTTAGGCTTTATTCGTTTATTTCTAAGGTATTCGTTTTTAAAATCAATACTTGTATTCGGATGCAAATGTTAGATGACAGGAAACCCAGGAAGTATTAGTTAAAAGGTTCTATGGCAAAGGGTTTCATCGATTATTCATCGGCAATTCAATTATTTTCCCGATGCCAAAACACATTTGGCCCGTAATACACGCCAAAATAGCCCAGTACTAATGACAGCATATCGACAGAAACACCTGTTGGGCAAAATCAATGGAAAAAATTTACACGTTTTCACCCATGTAAGGCCATACCTCGACCATCTGCCGTTTGGGTAATTTTAAACCTCATTCTATACACTTAGCTATGGGCCCAAATGCTTTACAACGTGTACATGCACAGGTGTTGGCCTCCACTCATATAAACAGATTAGTGACGACGTAGACTACTTCTGTAGGTACGGTGGGTGCTCTTGGTACATTAGGTCCGCATATTGGCACTGAAATCGCTCAGTACGTAATCCAAATTTTAGAAAAAAGCTATAGTTTGCAATGAAAAGAAACCCTTCGTTGGCTGACACTAAAATTTGTTTTGATGTTTGGTTGAATGTGGTATATCAATTGCAGCGCAGAGTTGAAAAAAGCTTTTTGACTTTTGTTCAAGCATGTAGCGTGCACAAAGGTCAATCCAAGGTGATCTTTACATGCGAATGGGTCCCATTCTACGCGGAAACCAAATTAGCTGATCTGCACCCAGGTGTGATTGGCATTACGCGGTTTTTATAACAACAACGGGTGCAACAGTAACAGATGACAAGCCAACATGCATAGAAAAAAGCTTACCTTCCCTGGCCATCGACCGCCAACGCTCGTACCGCAGTTTTGTGGCAGAGCATCCTCAGTAGCGGTTCACGCTGATTCGGGCTCCATACAGTCACTGTGCCGTTGTGGTGACCTGCATGCAATGAACCGTTGTGTAAATATGCGGGTTTATAATTAGACCAGGTGGCGGACGGCGGGATTTGGATAGTCCAGCACGCACGTCTAGGTTTGAAGCGTTGCGTCCATGCGTGCCAACAGAAAAAGTATTTTCTAGGCAGGGTAGCGTTGTTAAGACCAGGAACGTGCACCAGTCCGTGTTTTGGGCGTTAGAAAGGCTCACTGTCATTTCAAGCTAGCCGTTTTGAGCCGAACTGTAGAGCTCTACGTGACCTGACTGCTGTTTTGGGGCGGTGAATGGTTGCGTTTAGTCATAGCCTTGTGAGTTTTAGGTTAGAGCAGTACCCGTTCTTGCAGTTAACTCCAAATTAAAGAGAACGTTTGGTAAAATATTTAGCAACGATGGTGTACTTGCATCGAACCAAAAAATGTTGCACGTTTAGAGGTGGTTGCAGCTGGTTGCAAAGTGAAATGAAGTTTAACTGACATTACCAAGTAGTAATTCAGTAATGGCACGCTTGACCGCGCAAAACTGGTTAGGAAACCGGCTGCTGATCTATTTGTGTTAAGACGCGACTTTAGGCGAGAGACATAACAGATGACACCTGTCACTCATTGTGTGACTGTAGACATGTTGCTGAGGTTCGCTCTGCGCAAAAGCTGCCCAGGACAGCGTGCGTCATGCTCGATTTAGACACGTGCCATTAACGCATGGACGCATTAAAAATGTATGAAGGCCAACTGTGCATACGCTCCCAACAACTGGCTGCGAAACACTGCATTGTTTCAAGGTTTTTTTCAAACAAATGTTTTGTAGCCAATTAAGTCCCCTTGCCACATGTAGATACTGGCACGCCGAAAACTGGTTAAATACAGGTGGTCACAACTTTACTTTTTTATACTGCAGGTTTTGTAACGAGTATTCTGCACTGTGACAATGTAATTTGCTAAGCGCCAAAATGCGAGATAATCGCTTGAATTACACTAAAAACAAAATGCAAAATCAAGAACAAATGTTTAAAACGACTTCAAAATAACTTTTACTGTATGTTTTTTCAAAAAAAACCTAACGCATTTTAACAAATTTTCGTCATGGTTGACTGTGCGAAGCTTACGAGGTACCCCGCTTTAGCATGCAGACCGGCAACAGGATCGATTTACCTAGTAACATTGTGGCATTATACGGGTTTTGACAAGTAACATCCAATCGTCCGCCCTTTGTCGCAATAGTCGATATGATCTTTCCGACCGATACGTCGAGATACTGGAGAAATCCTCGCCGATTCTGCACGAAAAAAAGGTCAATACAAATTCAATGGCTGTTTCAATGAGCGCCAATGTGGTTATTTAGTCATGAATATTACAGTTATGTTGGTAAAACGTGGCAAATAAGGGCAATCCACATCCTCGGCAAAACACTGATGACGTAAATTGAGGCCACGGTGGTCTGACAGAATTGTTTTTTTTTGGAACCTGACGTGTTGTTTGATGTAAATGTTTCTAGCTATGATTCGGCATTAAATAGAGGCTTTTTAATCAGTTGTGTAAAATGATACAGTTGGCGCCATGTCGGGTGGTTGCTTCATACCCATCGCAATATTGCATGTTCGTTCTGTAAAACTTCGGCAACGGTAGTTTTGTGAGTCAGGTGTACATGAAAACATATTAAGCAGGTCGTCACAAATGTTAGAAGCCTAAAAAGTGTTTTAACTTTACAGAGTTTAGATCGGGGCGTATGGTGATATGTATAAGACAGTGTTTTCTAACCGGTGGCACGCGAGAGCCTCTCGCGCAATAAATGAAACCGCGTTCTTCGTTGCATTTATATTGTACGATTCAAAAAGTAAAATGTTCTACTTCACTGGTACAATGGTGGTACAGTTCGTTACCCAAAATGGTACGCGACAACATAAAGGTTGGAAACCAACCAATGATGTCTATGTATATCATGCTTTATCTGCTGATAAGCGTGACTTTACCCAAACAAAGCCCGAGCAACCTCTACACAGGGTGGGCCGCATTGTGAAAAATGTGAGAGCGCATCAACTATGGCCCGAGCACAAAACTTGTTTTGACCCAAGGGGATGTTGTCACGGTTTCCCACTAAAGCAGCGGAAAGGCCCGACCCTATGAGCAGAAACTATACCAGTTTAATACTCTAGGCGTATCCCCCTTCTAAGCGAACGTGCTGTGTTATAGGAAGACACTTTTTAATTGAAATTTCTGCCAACTTTTCACCCTACGCACTCGTAGGCGTAATTGGTGTTGTAGTGACTCTTTACAGGTGAAGTTAAAAATTTATTTTCAATAACAGTTTTGGGATTTTTGTTTCAACGAGATTGTGTAGTGACATTGTTAAACCATTTGTAGCCCAGTTCAGTGACCTTCAAAACCTAGGTTAGCGGTAGTTTATTGTCGGGGTCGTTAGATTAAGTACAAAAGATGGTAACCTGTTCTCGGTAGCTTATGAATGTTCATGTAATTGGAAGTTACAGGGATGCTTGTTGTTTTATTGGACTTGCAGTGATTTGCAGTGCAGAGTGTTGCATATACTTTTCACAATAGAAAGCAGGACGGGTAACAAAACTGTTCGTCCGTTCTAAGAAGTGAATTTAAAATCCGCTGGTTTAAACCACAGTCGCATGATCGCTTTTTNGCAGAGTGTGCATATACTTTTCAGACTAGAAAGCAGGACGGGTAACAAAACTGTTCGTCGGTTCTAAGAAGTGAATTTAAAATCCGCTGGTTTAAACCACAGTCGCATGATCGCTTTTTTGTACATTCCAGATAAATCTAGTCCGCATCCTAATTCACGTCATAAACATTTAAAGCGGGTAGCAAGCGAGTTTGCGCAAGCAACCTTGGAGTGTTTCAAACAATAAATTGATTGTTTTTAAACCATATATATTCATGGTTGACTAAACTAAGCTTGCTCGTAACCAGCTTTCGGTGAGCAAAGTTAGATTGGCAAACAAAAAAGGCATTGGTTTACTGTGTTTACCGCAGACCACAGCCCAATCGAACACTAACTCATACGCAGACCCACAATTACTCGTATAATTGCTGGTTTTCGATAGGAGTAGCCCACGTCCGGTAATACGATAGCCATGAAATGTGTTGCTGTACTGCTGGTGTTTCTGTTGGTTGTGGCTGGATATTTTGTCGATTTGGTTCGAAAGAGAGCATAAGAAACAGTCGGTTTTTTTGTGGATAAAACTTCTCGTAGTTTGAGTTGGTAAAAGCTTGGGAATATGTCTTCAACAGTTTGTAGTAAGTATTCAGTAAGATGTATGTGCAACGTTGATTTGATAGCATGGTTTTATTCTTGTTCCAAATAGGGCACACAGAAGTTGTTGATTACATAAGGTTTTACATGTTTGGCAGTTGACAGATGAAATGTCAAATAGGCAGCGGAGTTATTTAAAGTCATTTTACAAGTATTTAAAGACACACAAGTTAATTAAATCCAGTTAACGGCATACCAAAAGTAAAACTCCAAATTCTCCTAGGAAGAAGCCTAGTTTTCAGCGAGCGAAAAAGGACTTATAAATAGGTCAGCAATCGTTTTAATGTTGCTACAAAAACTCACATTTTTATTTAGCTCAAAAACATGGTCTTAGCTCACATACTGTTTTGGAATCGCCTAAACGAGAAAGCTGCGCACGCGATGTGATCAGGCCCATCCAAATCTTTTTCCAACTGGTTTATATTTGTGTGTAACTTGATAAAATTGTTTTTAACAGATATGACTGACTGTTAAAACGTTGTCAAAACGCGTGACCAAAGCAACTCACGAGACCCTGCAAAAATCACAAATCAGTCACCCATGATGTAAATTATTTCTAAACGTATATTCCACCGATTGTAATGATCCGTGAATGCTAGACCGAAGTAACTTGGCTATTTCGTCTTCGAAGTGTGGATTGGGCGTACATGGATTATATTTTTTAACTTTGAGTTAGAGGTTACTAGTGCTGGCAAAAGTGTTGCTCATGAGTCAATGTGAAGTTAGTGTAATCGAGATGCATCGGCAAAGAATGGAAATTATGCCGATGTTTTTTTGCGAAGAAAATGTTTCACACACAAGTACTGGCTTGCATCTTCTTATCTAGACTATTTAAAACCGTGAATCGTGCACTTTCAACTTTGTTTCATTTTTTATAACCTATGTTTACGGGCTCTGCACATACGAAGGGTTTTGTGGCTGTTGTTTTGGTCATAAGCTTTTTGTTCAGCGCGTCTCATAATCTATTTCAACTATTTAGTTTTTGTCGGATACAAAACGCTAAACTTGAACAATTAGTACAACAGAACAGGGTAATTCGGAGATTTAAACGTTTACCAGCCATTTTTGTTGTCGTTTTTGGTAAAGCATGGTGTTGTCAACTGCACTAATTGCAAAATCTCCCATATGAGAATAACTAACGTACTAAGACTTGTTTGTACCTAATAACCCGCCTTCCAAGTCATCAAACTACACACAGCACCAAAGTTAGCTGAGAACTCAAAGACCTTTACGCATAAAGAGGATGTTGTTGCATAAACCGTCGTTGTTCTCCGTGCAACGGCTGCCGGGAGAATATAAATAGCTCGCTTCAATAGAGATGAGTTAGCTTCATGAAACAAGCGAAGCGGATACTGTATTTAACTGGGTTTGTTGGGTGAATAAATTTAAACCAGTGGCCAGCTTCGGTCGCGATGACTAGTGTATTGACAAAAATACAAGCGTCCATAGTAATGAAAATTTAAAAATAGGGCAGTTGTTTTTGTTGTTAGCTCAGGCGCAAAGCTGCTTTGAAGACCAAAACATGGTTTGAGGCACAAAGGTACCCTGCTGCGTAACATAAAACCTTAGCAAGACAAATCTTTGAATGCAGGGACTTAACTTAAGCCATAATTCTCTAGAGGTTTCAAGAGATAGAGTTGCTTGAGATCTTGTTATAACCTACGTTAAGACAACTTTTAAGTAACTTTAAGTAATATTAAGTACTCGAGTTAAGTCAGGAAGGAGTTCGGTGTAGTTATGACTTGGCAAGTTTTTGTTTTTTACGGTGGCTTGACTGACCTCAGTTCAGTCTCGGATTCGATTCATTACAACACTAACGCAACAGCAGCCTTAAGTGTTAAGCACAAGCTATATTTGCAAGGTACAGTTGTATTGATTTTGAGCATCGCATCGTATTCTCGGCGAAACAATCTCTCGAACATCGAGAAACGCACCTAACCAATCAAGCATCCTAATTGTCAGAATGTCGAAGGTACCATCGATAAGCAAGATATTGATTTAACCAATATTGACTAGATGCCCCAGATTGCACCTGCATCTATAAGACGGGCTAACGTGCTTGTGCTGATAACAGAGAGACAGACAAACACTGAAGGCGTGCATATTTGAATGTGGTAACTCGTTTTAAATACACTTTAAAGGGACTCTTTGGACCCCGCAGCGCTAGTTACATGTTGGTAATGTTGGATTTGTTGAACTAGATTCGGTATAATGCTTATTTTGGGCTGGCGTACTGCTGTTTCGTTTGTGAGTGCACAGTTATCGTTGGCCTGCATATAAGCTTCAGGGATTCCAGTATCAATTATATGCATGTTTCTATTTAAATAAGGAACTGGCGGTGACGATGTAGGCAAAATGTATATTCTGTATCATACCGACTGTTAGCATTTGAGATTGTTCTCTCAAATTTGAGATTATCACTAATTTGTGCAGTGATCGTTGGTAAACATAGCGGCTGCTGGAGGTTTAGATATTGCTTATCAAGGACATTCTTATTTACATAAATTAACTGTCGTTTAATAATGTTTAGTACAGGAAACAAAATCCAAGTAAGTAAAATTCTAGTGCTTGAACTGTGTGAATTCGTAAAATCCACTCAAGAATCTTTAAACAGACAAACATTAGGAAATTCGCAGACATCATTAATTAGCACCTACCGTTGCAGCCAGGAGGAAGTGGTAAGGAAGAAATTCAAGTCTCAGAGTCTCGTCGAACTGTTTCAGGCAATGAATTTCGATACCCTGGTTATCGTAGACGTACATCCACTTCCGCTGAGCGACAGCAAACAAGTTCTCGCTGTGTAACCACCTGCGGAAACCATAAATAACAACTTTAGGGCGGTGTTGACAGCGTAGCACGAGAAGCTAAACAATTGTAGTAGACTGTATCAGGTGTTGAGGTGTTTTGGGGGCCAAAGGGGCAAATCTCTCTCCCCCTAAACCGACCGAGATAAACCTGGGTTATTCTGTTAGACACAGTGATAATAAGTTGAGTTAACAAAGAATGTTTGCGGCTTTTTGAGCACTCGCCCTTGTCGCATATTTTGTTACCCATACAATATTTGAGGCCACAATTTCGGCTGGATGGCGCTGTTCGAGTCTATATTTGTGAAGTGTTTGAACATGGAAAACACGCGGTCAGCTTTGGTGACTGGCTGCTTTAGAATGTGTTTTGAGAACAAAAAAATGCATTGAGTTCTTAATATACATACTGGTGATTGTCACGCGAGTGTTCGTCTGCTATTGTGCAATACATCTTAAGAACAAAACAGATATGCTTAAAATAGACATTTGTTAAGCATAGCGTGCGGTTTATGCGCCCAGCTATCACGTACCCAGCAGGCTCTTCGATTTTTACGTTATAAAATGAAATTGGTTCCAAAAATATTCCTTCGTTTTTTAGCTTTATTAATTTTGCATTGAGTTTTTTAGCAAAAGAGTCAGCACATCACAAAACTAAACATGTCGAAAGCTTTTTATACGTAAACCTTGCAGGTACGTTTAACTTTTCGAGACAACTTTCGCTTGAGCAAGTACGACCAGGTGGTTTATGATGTTCTACAAGTTGTTTTTTGTTTGGATCATTAAATATAGCTGGGACAGTTGATCACGAGTTATTTCGGCCAAACAAGGCAGTTTCCTTTTCCTCTGTAGTCGTTAGAAATACCTAAAAGGTTAATACAGGCCTGTGTAATGATGCAAGTTCAAGGGAAAGGTCGTTTACACAAATGACTAACAAAACCTTGAGCATGCCTAAGTAGGATGTGCTTGACTATAAACATAGAGGATCATGTAAATGCCAATCAAAGGAAGTTGGGCTCATCGATATTGACAAGGTGTCATTTTGCTCGCTCTGTCTCCAGACATGCATAGTGGTATTCAAACTTTTGTAACATCAACAACATGTTTTCCAAAGCCAAACACTCGCAATCTAAACATATCATGTATGCACTGAAAACAAGTTCTCTGGAAGTTATGTTTATAATTTAGCTGCTCTTCAAGCCCGTATCTTGCGTTTCCAAACTTAATCCTTTTGAAAATAAACACTTTAAAGATTTTAGAATTCGAATTGCACATTTTCTAATACGTCTGGGTGTTTGTTGCTGCGATAATAATAGCTTTTATTAACTCAATTCTAACTACATCTTATCATTTGTTCGTAACAATTAGGGAATATTAAGTTTAGGTCTCTAGTGCATTGAAACGTTGAAGATTTGACCCTAGAGACAAGCTTACGGCGAAATTTCTTGGACGAAAGCTCTTGGATCGTGTCAAGATTCAAGAAACGATTTATTTCAAAGTAGCAGCAGCAGCAATGGTCGCATGAACAGGAGATCTTAACCTGGAATAACACCTGGAATTTACCTTCGAGGGGCAAGACTGCTCAAAACTGCTGTTTGCTTGCAACAGCCCGGTCAGAAAAAGGACATTTCTGCTGCACGCGAATCGAAACAAAGACAAAACAAATGTTGAAAATGGGTTGCGGCCTTTCTAAAGAGAATGTGGAAGCAAGTCAGAAGAGTCGAGATATTGACAGACAGATCAAAAACGAAACGAAGGTAGGAGCATCAATCTGTACACATATATCTGACCAGTTTAATCGAGTTACTTTTGTATAATCGGCCATAGCTCTTGCTTGTCCCATCATTTAAAAGTTAGTTTCCAAACAAACTTATTGTTATCTATTGCATTTGATTCGAATCCCACCGCAGGCTAGAAGTAACACAAACATGACAACTTTCTAATAAACTCTGATTGGCAATTGCACTCTACGAATTAATAATTGTCTTTTGGCATCTTTTGTGTTTGGAAACATCAATTTTTCGTTAAACGACCATGGTATTGGTGATAATTGGCGTTAGTTGAAGGGAAGGTCTTATTCAATAAACAAATTTCCGGGAAACTTACATAGGCAATTCGGTTGTTAGTGGTAAGAATAATTTATCGTGCGGCTTGTCGATTGTGACTATTACATGACAATTTAGAAACTTCATGCAAATTAGGTCAAATGTTTTCAATGGTAGTATATTTTTTTAAAAAACATGATTTATAGAAAACATTGCAAAATTCAAACATCAAAAGAATACCACTAACTCATTTTGAATTTCAGGCGTTTCAAGAACAGATTAAGCTGCTTCTGCTTGGTGCCGGAGAGTCGGGAAAAAGTACGGTAGTAAAACAAATGGTGATCATTCATAAAGACGGATACTCAGAAGAGGAACGATCAAAATACAAGTAACTTGCCCATAGCATTCTGTTTAATGATAGATTTAAACTCGGGTTTTTAACCTTTATGATTTCATGACTGACAGAAACATAAAATGTCATTGGGCGATGGAGTTACCAACTTCCACAAGTTGTTGTCAACAAGCTTGTAATACATAGGGCAGAGAACAGCAGAACAACTCAATACAAGTTATGAGAGCAGTAGGTGTGCTCCATCTATAGGAGACATATGAGCATGGGGCTTTTTTCGCTACTCGCAAAGCGTTAGGTTAGAACAAACCGTTGTTTCAATTACAAGACAACTTCCAAGGGCATCTTAACCAACGTTATGGGTCAAAATCATGCTTAGACCCAAATAAGGCACAAGGTGGCTAGGACTTTTAAAACGAACATCTACTAAAAACCTAAGGCACACGACGAAGTAAATTAAACCTAAGGGGGTTTAATTAGTTCAAGTGTAAGCAGTACAAAAGCGAGTGAGACCTGATGAATAAATTTAATGAACAAAAATACAAATCAAAAACCAACATATAGCAGTGTACACTCTGCGGAGTAAAAATAAAATTCCTAACACCAACCAGACTTTAATTAAACCGTGATACTATTTAAACTATCGCAAGTTGCAAACTTGAAGACGTACGTTAAGGAAAGTTATAAATTTTGGATATAAATGCGTTTTCACCCTGTTTTCAAAGTGCATTCTCTCCTTGCGCAAGTTACATGTACTTGCATATGAATGTATGCACACATTTTACAAGTTTTTATCTGACATTCTTATTTTTGCATACAGGCCAGTGGTACACAGCAACGTAATGCAAAGCATGCTATCCATGTTACGAGCAATGAAAAAGCTGGAAATTCCTTTTGGCGAACCAGAACGGGAGGTAAGGCATGCAAAATACATCCAACCCAACTGCTTGCAAGGTCGATGATAAACCGATCAGCCAAATTAGCCTTGAATAAACGTTTAAGGCCAAGGGTGCAGAGTTTTATAGGATTTTTGATTAGATTGCTAATAAAGATTCACGTTAATTTGACAGCATCGATTAATTTTATACCTTGGAGCTAATGGTATTTGGCGGAGACAACCTTACAATAGGAAATACCCGTTAAAACGTTCTTTACAAAAATTGTAATTCGCATTTTCCTGATGCAACCCTTTAAGTACCGATCAATTATTGGTGTTGTTTTTATACCACAAGAAGATTTTTCATCATTATTTCACCTAATAGTTAATGTACGCGAGTAAAGATGTCACAATGTTACTATAAGGGTGTGTCAGATCAATGTTTATCAGCGCTTGGAAGAATGCAAAGGTTATCGCACAATCTTAATAAGTAATCGCATTTTTATTTCACGGGCTGTAGACGCATATGATTAAAAAGATGGGCGAGACACAATCTACTCTTACATAAAACAAATTTTGTTCCTAACAAAACCCAGGAAGACGCCAAGAAAATCATG
>QXVZ01023989.1:0-10627 GCA_008931825.1 Phallusia fumigata | reverse complement strand
GAGTGTTTCAAGTTGAATCAAAGAAAAAAGTGTTCTTGTTATTACCAGCCTCAAATCTGAGTGTTGTTGTTATTCCCAGCCTCTTTGCTCTCAATGTAGGTTCATGGGATCTTTTTCAGGACAATTGATAAAGCCGAACATATTAGCTCACCCCTAAGTGCAAAAACTTGGAGAGGAGGGACCTAAAATTTGACCAATCACTCAACTGCACTCATCTCGTTAATTAATCAGTAATTGTGACGCAACAATCAGCAAACCGAGAAGGAGAAAATTTCATGAAATAATATTTGACAGAATGGCAAACTACCACCAACGGCTGAATCCAATTATTGTCAGCTAGGACCTATGCTAGTGTTTTTTATGTGATCGAAATGGAGCAACATTAACCAGTTCAAAAGTGAAATTGCATTAGAATCTTTTTGAGAAAAGACATAGTATGTAGCAAATTAGTTAAACATGTAGTTGTAGCTGATACCGCGTTGAGATTTAAACCTAAAGACATTAATTGTGGATTGGAAAAGTTGCTAAGGCAAAGACGTGACTATCAGAAAGGTAGTGAATAAGTTGTAATGCAAATGTTTTGTATTATTAATGACACAGGGATTGTTGAAACGTTTGTATGTGATATATTCACAAAATACAAGCTTCCTGGCAGTTACTTAATGTATTGTAATTACAACGTTCGAAATTATTGATTATTTCTTTACATGTTAAAACCCAGCCGTCGTAAAATCTACAAATGACACAGAGCTGGCTCGAAATCACCAAACACAGAGTGTCACTTGATGGTACAATGCATGTCAATGATTGCACATTAAACATACTCCTATGCTTTCAGTTTGTTTGCACTGCATTGCAATAAATATGCCGATAAAATTTCCGGGTCTGCACAGTGTTGTGCTGGTGGGTTGCCTTTTTCTCTCTCCTGTTCTCTCGTTGTGTACAAGCACGGGGAGGTGCAAGTAAGGAAAAGCGTTCATCTGTTTAATCTAATCAATATCGATGGTTTGTTTGTTTTTATACAGTCCCAGATATTGGCACTAGCTAAACAAGATAGAGTTTAAGGCCTTACAATCTGTAGCGGCTTAAAAAAAACTTTTACTCACTGTATGAATTGTAATATTCCTTTTATAATTAAAAGAACGTATTACTCAAAACGTTCAGTTGCCTGCTGACCAATTGTAATGAGAGGGCCCCGGAGCTTTATAAAGCTTAGGCTCTCGCGAAGTCTAAAACTGACACTAGTGGTAACTTTTACTTTTTGGTGGCAAATAAATGCCCAACTAACTTGTGTTTTACGGTAAGCCTTGTTTGTTTGTTTGTTTATTTTTTATGCTCAGTACACGAAACAACGCCTGAATGCGTTATGCTCACAATGAGTCCACCGTCAAGCCACCTGCCTCATTGCAGTTCCGTTGGATCATTTTTATTTGATTTTTTTCGGTTTTTTGAAGTTGGTTAGTTCAATTTGGTTCAATCCATGGGATCCACTGGGTTGGAGCAATGCCGCTTAAGTTTCTTGCTCAGGAAAACGTAAGAGACTGAGACAGGATTAGAACCCACAACCTTGCGATCACAAGGCAGTCGCGCTAAATACTCGGTCATCTTCGCGTTGGGTTCTGTTGGAACATTTTTTCTTAATTTGCTCAACCATTTTGGTTTGCTGTTGCGGGTAGGGTGCGATTATACTTGCTTGTTTAAGAAACAAAACAAAGCATCCGTGGCGGGATTTGAACCACTGACCTCATGAGAGGTTACAACCAAGCTCTCAATGGGAGCAAAGTCGTTTATTTGTTGAAAAAAACGGTGCTTTTCAACTCAGGTGCTTGATGACGGACGGATCAGGGGAGATTAATTTGAACAGCATCGCTACGACTGATGGGGTTCCACGCTGGAGAATTCATGCAGATGATGGTTGGTTGTATTCCTATAACCCGTGTGTGGGATACAACGCAACTAAAAGTTGGGATAACACTAAATTCACTGACTTAGCGGTGAGTGCGATTGGCTTTAAAAAAGAATACATGCATTTCAATAAGCTTTCTGGTAAATGTATTTTTGCGTACCGACGTTTCGACGTCCCCTATTCATGTCGTCTTCCTCAGGATCAAGACAATTTTTCGTCCTTGTGTTTTGTTTGTCGCGATTTGAGTGTTATTCACCCGAAGAACGTGGGTACGCCAAAATACATTTGCCAGAAAAGTCAACCCAGGTTTGAAAAGTACCTGGTAGCAACGGCTTGAAATGCGTTTTCATATCTGACGTATGTCTTGAAGCAAAGAGCACTAATCTACAAATTCTGATACACTTTGCCTACATGAGACATTGTAATCGCTAACACTGTAACTGAAGAAAAATAATTCTACTTGATTACAGTTGCAACATAAATCGTTTTTTCACAGCCAAAATCAAAAACAAACTTTGTCAGTTGTTGTATTTTGGTGATTTGGCCATGCGTACAAGAGGCGTTATCGTAGGTTATCTAATCGGTCTTACAATTATTTTCAGTCAGCAAAGTAACGGCTATAATTAATTATACGTTTAACTTGTTAGGTTCTGCAAGAAAGCTCCACAACCGATGAAAAATACGACCTGGGAATTCAAAGTAGCGAAGATTTCGTTTACAACAGACACAACGACTTAATCCTCAACTACTCAGCTTACGATAATCTCAGGTATATTTTGTATTATATTGAACTCTATGAAAATTTAATTGGTTTAAATTGAGCAACCAAAACTAGAGAGGTTGTAAATTGCGACAGTTGTACTTTCCACTGTAAATTATATACATGCGCATATTTGATACTGGGAACCGCCCTCAAGCTATCATGCAGGCCAACGATAACGACATAGTCACATATAAATTATAGTAGGCTATCAGAAACAATTATCCAAGCTATGGACCCTTTTGTAAGCGAGGTATTGAAATAACGGCCCCTTAAAGCACATTGACCGACCCCTAGGGGGTTTACAAACCAAAGGTAAAAGCCCCCCAAGCTAATGGGCAAGTCCATGTTTTATAACTCAATTGAAAAATACACCAAAATAAACAGCAACAATGTTAAAAGAAAAAACTTGCTTTCATCACCTCACACCAGGCCTGAAAGAGGGGTTATACCGCATCATAGCCGGCCTTCCAAGTGATAATTCTACGTAATGCATTTAGTTTATTGTTTTGTTACAGTAATTTATCGCAGAGTTATAAGTATATGTATGTCCTGGGTAGGCAATTTCTGAACCTCCAACATCCGCCAACGATCACTGTACAAATTATCGAAATCTGTAAATTTAAGAAAGCAATCTCAAATGCTGACAAAGCCGGTTGGTATTAAGTATTTGGAATGTATACTTTGCCTAAAGTCATCGTCGGTTCCTGAAAATGCAAATGCATAAGTATACATATTATATGGCCGAAACTCTAACATTCATGTTTTCTTAGGAGTTCAAGTGTTGTTTTAATCTGCATTCCTGGCTTTGCCGGACACAGCTTAATATTCGTCGGGGAAACTGCTCTTACAGAATATGTGAGTAGAACAGTTAACATTGGAATGCTTTATTCAGGTGGATTTGCCCAATTTGGTGAATATTTTGCCTCTACACTGTTGATCAGGGAAATACTAAAGTTTGCAATTAAAACAAAAAATAGGTAGACTATTCCCGGTTTTAAAATGGTCTTAATAAACAAATACAAGCCAGTACTTGTGTGTAAAACATTTTAACATTCCTGATAATGGCAACAATATTTGTCGAAAAGCAGAAAACGGTTTACACACAACTACTGGCTTGTATCTTCTTACTGAAAACAAAAATCATTTGCATGACAAACAACAAAATATAAAGCACTTTTCATTTCGCGATAGCTACTCGAAAAACCCCCTTACGACCATCAAGTTTTCCTGCACTTTATGTTTGTCCTTGTTAACAACACTTCGAACTGTTTGTTAATTGTCAACCAGTCACATGATTGTTTCCCTGTCACGATACCGGGCGGGTCCCAATAGTACACATTGCCTTTCCCAACGGGGTCACAATATTCTCAAGCGGTGTAGCGCGTTCAACCTCGATCCAACAGTTGTGCTGCCCTTAACCTTTTTGCGCCTCATAACGTTTTCCGCAATGGTGATTGATGTAGTGTGCTATTGTGACGCTATGATTTTCTCCCACCAAGCGAAATAAACTCAACTCAACTCAACTCAACTCAACTCAACTCAATCGGTCTTAGGCGACGTCAATTGAAAGATAACTAATTGTTAACGTTAAAGACTGATCGGTTAAGTTCTTCGTAAAAGGGATTTCAGTTTGTATTATTGAGACATTTCAAAATTATAAAACAAGCTTCCTTTCCGTTTTCAGGAGTTTATTCTGCAAGGTCCGTGTGCTTGTCCCGGTGTGTGCGATGACAACGGAATTATTGGTAAGTTGTGTTGAACGAGAAGTAGCACACCGCCTCTACCTCATATTACACAATGAAAAAGTGAACTATGACAAAAACTTGCATTTAATTTGCAAGGATATTACAAAACATAAAGTTCATTTGAAAAAAAAAGAATAGAATAAGGTATTGCCTTCACTTTTTGCTAATTCATGTGCTCGTTTGCCACAAAACACATTGTTCTGTTAGATCAGGATCTCACAACTGTTTTGCTGTTGCAGGCCACATTATTTTATTTTAATAACAGTTCCCAATTGATTCAATTTGTTTTTTAAGAATTACGTAATATAAAGGAATGTGATTTATCCGACACTATCTCATTACTCGTTGTTGAAGTGTTATCAATTGTCAATTTTTATTCACTCCCTTGTTTGTATTGTTCCTGTTACAGTAGTAAAAGAGTTTTTGTCATACCTGATCACAAATCTATACATGTCAATGTACGCGACCTCAAAAATTAGTATCAGCGGCGGTAGGTTGCTGTGTTTAAAGTTTAACAAAAAAGTGCCAGACCTGTTTACCAACCTTGAACTTTTGCTACAGCTGCAACCACTGCGAATGCTACAGTGCCTACAAACAACTCATCACCTGCAATTACTACAGTATCTACGGACAACACAACACCTGCAGTTACTACAGCACCTACAGACAACACAACACCTGCGGTTACGGTAGCGCCTACAAACCACCCTGTTTTCTCGCTGTGTATAAGTACGGAACGGTGCAAGTAAGGGCTTAAGTTTATTTCTTTGTTTCTAATCAGTAATGTCGGTTTGCTTTTATACAGTACCAGATATAGGGACAAAGTTAAACAAGCGAGTGCTTAGGGCCTTCGTAGGGGCTCACAAAAATTCATAATCAAATTTCTTTTAACGTATGTATAAAAGGTAATATGTTTTTTGTATAGTTATGTTGTGGAGATCACAGGGCTTAAGCGAGGAGGTCACAGGGCTCACATACCATATGCCAGGTCCCTAGATTCTCTAAATTCGGCACAAGTTCTAACTTAAATTGCTCGTCTGTCAAACATTGTCTAACTAACTCGTGTTTTCACGGGAAGCTGGTCGTCGAACTACCTGCCTCATTTCCGTTTCACGAGAAAGTTTGTTCCTATTTCCTTTTTTTCTAAACATCGTTTGTGCTTGTCCTTTTGTGAAATCAAAAACAGAAAAAAAATGCTGATGGATGTATTTTGTCACATTAGTTCCACGTTTTTGTACACGTCTTGCGTTGCCTGTTTCCAACACAATTTTCAACTCCCCTCTTCAATTTACGAAACGTTTAATCTTTAACTTATTTACTTATATGAGGGCAGCGCAACTTAATTCGCTTAGTTTGTTTAAAAACAAAACACCAACAGCTGAGGTGGGATTCGAACCACTGACCTTGTAAGAAGAATGAGTTTGCGACAACCAAACTATCAACTAAAGACGAAAGTCGTTGATTTAATCCAAAAAGTTACTTCCCAACTCAGATGCATGATGACGGACGGAACAGGGGAGATTAATTTGAACAGCATCGCTACAACTGATGGGGTTCCACGCTGGACAATATATGCAGATGATGGTTGGTTGTATTCCTACAACCCATGCGTGGGATACGACTCAAATCAGTTCAGTGATTTGGCCGTAAGTGCGATTGTTCTTGAGCAGAAATGAAGAAAATGTAGCATTCAAATGAACTTGAGCTGACTCTTCTGGCAAAGTAAATTAGAAAAATCTATCCTGCGGTAGGATTCGAACCCACGACAGGAGCAACAACATAGATACACAGGCTTGGCGACAAACCTGCTGAAATTCAAATCACAAAATTACTTGTATATAATTTACATTAATCCCTGTGTGATGCGAAATCCCACACAGGTTTGTTGAAACATAAATCAAAAGTTCACGCTAGTTAAAATTGTTTTAACTTGTCAGGTTCTGCAAGAGAACCCAGATACTTATGAGGAATACAACTTGGGGAGTCAGGCAACTGAAGATTTTGTTTACAACGGTTTTGAAGACAGTTTAATCGTCAATTATGTGGCTGATGATAAACTCAGGTAGAAGCTTTAGATTAAACTGCATCAAAATTTAACTGGTGCAACAGTAGAAGTAGCGACTTAAACTAGAGAGGAAACTAAAGTACTTCCACGCTATGTATTTAAAGTACTCAATGTTTTTGATCCAGAAACTTATGTGAGTCATATATAAGTACATACTTGTTTGGCTTGCTGATTAAATCGTATTCATGTTTCTTAGGAATTCAACTATCAGTTTAATCTGCACGCCCGGTCTCATCCAACACTACTTAACATTCGTTGGGGAAACGATTTCTACTCATTATGTAAGTGAACAGTTAGCATTGGAATGCAACTTTAATTGCTGCTATTTTATAGATTTGCCAATTTTGTTTTTTTGCTTTCACAACATTAGATTAGGAATTTTTGCAGGCTCTTCTGGCAAATATATTTTATCTGGTAGCAACAGTTTGTTTATTAGATTAGGAAGATACCAGGTCACAAATTGTTCAATAAAAATATAAAGTCCTTTTGCAACCTCTAAATAAAAATGCTGAAAAATTTAAAAAGTGTGCTTATACACTATATTTTCGAACTCACTATATTTTGGGCAACCAAAAAAACCTCTTAGACCGGATGTGATCTACAGGTGGCGGGTTGGCGGGTCCCAAATAACAGTTTATATTATTTTCCCATTCCAAGAATATAAAACATTTTTTTTCGCTGGCAGGAATTTATTCTCGAAGGTCCGTGTGCTTGCCCTGGTATGTGCGATGACAACGGAATTATTGGTAAGTTGTGTTGAACGAGAAACCCTAAAAGCGGCGCCTGTATCTCATATTACACAAGAGACGATAAAATCTGGCAAAAAAAGTAAAATTTAATTTTGCAAGGACGGAGATTTGTTCCGAAAAAAAGGAATAGAAATATTGGTCTCATTTTTAACTTATTCATATGCTCGAGTGCTGCCACAGACAACACAGCACCTGCAGTTACTACAGCGCCTACGGACAACACAACACCCGACAGCACAGCGACCGAACCAAACTGCAACAACTGCAACTGNGGAGCAACAACATAGATACACAGGCTTGGCGACAAACCTGCTGAAATTCAAATCACAAAATTACTTGTATATAATTTACATTAATCCCTGTGTGATGCGAAATCCCACACAGGTTTGTTGAAACATAAATCAAAAGTTCACGCTAGTTAAAATTGTTTTAACTTGTCAGGTTCTGCAAGAGAACCCAGATACTTATGAGGAATACAACTTGGGGAGTCAGGCAACTGAAGATTTTGTTTACAACGGGATTGAAGACAGTTTAATCGTCAATTATGTAGCTGATGATAAACTCAGGTAGAAGCTAGAGATTAAACTGCATCAAAATTTAACTGGTGCAACAGTAAAAGTAGCGACTTAAACCAGAGAGGAAACTAATCGAGATAGTAAAACTTTCCACGCTATGTTTTAAAGTACTTTCCACTTCTTGTATTTAAAGGACTCAACGTTTTTGATCCAGTAACTTTTGTGAGTCATATATAAGTACATACTTGTTTGGCTAGCTGATTAAATCGTGTTCATGTTTCTTAGGAACTCAACTATCAGTTTAATCTGCACGCCCGGTCTCATCCAACACTACTTAACATTCGTTGGGGAAACGATTTCTACTCATTATGTAAGTGAACAGTTAGCATTGGAATGCAACTTTAATTGCTGCTATTTTATAGATTTGCCAATTTTGTTTTTTTGCTTTCACAACATTAGATTAGGAATTTTTGCAGGCTCTTCTGGCAAATATATTTTATCTGGTAGCAACAGTTTGTTTATTAGATTAGGAAGATACCAGGTCACAAATTGTTCAATAAAAATATAAAGTCCTTTTGCAACCTCTAAATAAAAATGCTGAAAAATTTAAAAAGTGTGCTTATACACTATATTTTTGAACTCACTATATTTTGGGCAACCAAAAAAACCTCTTAGACCGGATGTGATCTACAGGTGGCGGGTTGGCGGGTCCTAAATAACAGTTTATATTATTTTTCCATTCCAAGAATATAAAACATTTTTTTTCGCTGGCAGGAATTTATTCTCGAAGGTCCGTGTGCTTGTGCTGGAATGTGCGATGACAACGGAATTATTGGTAAGTTGTGTTGAACGAGAAATCCTAAAAGCGGCGCCTGTAACTCATATTACACAAGAGACGAGTAAAATCTGGCAAAAAAAGTAAAATTTAATTTTGCAAGGACTGAAATTTGTTCCGAAAAAAGGGAATAGAAATATTTGTCTCATTTTTAACTTATTCATATCCTCGTGTGCTGCCACAGACAACACAGCACCTGCAGTTACTACAGCGCCTACGGACAACACAACACCGGTCAGCACAGCGACCGAACCAAACTGCAACAACTGCAACAACAACAATAACAACGGACCTCCAGTGTTTTACTGGGAGCAAGTTGGAGCCGATCTTGTCAGTTTGATCTTTCACGATCTCATCCTAATCACAGTGATTGTGGCGGTTCTGCTTGTCATGAAGTTTGTGTTTGGAAAACGTATTTCGTGTTTTGCGAGCAACGAAACCGCTTTGAAATATAAAACAACGGGGGCTTGACAAATTTCTGTGATCGAAAAAAACAAACAAATTTATTGCGTTAAACGTCCGTCCGACAAAATGAGACGACTTAACGTCGCATATTCGACTGCAACAAAATTATGTTTGTGTTTAAAACCTTTTACAACAAATCAGGTACATCAGCAAAGATTAGCAGTATTACAAGACAAGGTTTTGAAGTAAGTAGTACAGATATCAAAGCAGAATTAAAGTAACCTAACAAAAATAGGTTTACTGATGTGGTATTTATATCACATAGGGAAACTGAAAATTTACTGTGATTTATATGTGAGTGTGCCGTTATCGTTGGTCTGCATCACACATATACCCTGCATTAAAATGAAAAACATAGATCAGTAAAGGCCAATATATGGTAATGTTCATAAACGACCAACTAATTTGGTAAACTGTTTTGCATGTATGGTGCACTTCGATTTGGTTGTGTAGGCAAGTGTTCGATGTCGGACAACAGTGGAATGATCGACCTCACAATCGTTGCATCAACCAACGGGGCACCAAGATGGACGGTCAATGACCAATGTGTTTTTTACGATAATTCGCAAATTTTACACACCATAAAGTAAACGATTTTCAAACACACTTTTAACACGATTTGAATAAAAGAAAAGTTTTTCAATGACAAATTAAAAACCTTGATTTTTCGCAGATAGATTTTAATTTTTCTGTGTATAAATAAACGGGTAATGTAAACCTTGTATGGTCTCCAGGTCAACTTATTGACCGCTGGCAGCAGTATTGACCTTTCCCCTAATGTTACTTCGGGTCAAAGTTTGCGTGGAGAGAGCTGCAAGAGTTGAACACACAGTAACTGATCAAACATATCCACCAATGTTTGCTGTCTGCCGAATAACGATGTACCGAGGTTTATGCGGTCGTAATTAACCACAATTTATTAAGTGGTTCCCCGAACTTTGCAGATGTGATTCTTTCAAAAACATACAAAAAGTCAAAAGTTTAATTTGTACCATTGTGTGCACTCGGTTTTAAAAAGTTAATTGTAGGTTAACTGCTCTTCACATCAGACTGACTTTTGATCATTACGAACGCGATCGTTTTCAGGTATTGCAAAAATATATTTTGTTTCTTGTCACTTTGATCCGCTCCGGTGTTTTAATTGTTCATGGAAATGCAAAATCTCTAAACGGGTAATTAACGAAACTTTGTGAATAAATATTTAATCAAGTTTTAAGTTGATTGGAGTGTTTATGATTGAACCACCAAGCAAAAAAGGCTCGAATTTTCACAATAAATATAAATTGAATACCTTACAACATGAAATCACAAAAATAGACCCGAACATTTTTATGAAATCTGAATGTTGTTATTCCAGCCTTTTTAATCCCTATGTGAGTTCATGTGATCTGAAAAAAAGACAATTGAATGCGAACACACAAAAGTGCACAAGCAAAACAAATTTCGTTGAAAATTTGCGAAAAAACGGTTTGTGACAAAACAACTGAAACTACGCCAATCACTCCACCGCGCTGATCGCGTTATGTAATCAGTAAATGTGAGGAAACAAGGTGGACAAAGAACTCATAAAATAATGTTTGAGTG
>QXVZ01023988.1:0-11300 GCA_008931825.1 Phallusia fumigata | reverse complement strand
CTTTAAATAATGTTACGACTTGCAATATATTATCCAAGTTTAAACATGCAAAATTGGTAGCGAATTTTCATTTTTGGGAGGTATGAAACAGCCGTTACAAAAAGTTACAGCACCGCTTCATTTGGCGGAGTTACCACAGTACATTCTATTCGATCAAACATCCTTTTTGATGCCTTTTTTCCCTGCTTTGATATTATCTTCAACGTTTTTACTTGCAAACAAAGATGACAGTATGGTATACTGTGCGGAAAGCAGAAAATAATGACAAAATGTGCGGCACGGTGTTACGGTACGCCCTTTGCAACGATGTACGTGGTAGGAACAACCCAGTACCTACTGTACCGTCCTGCTATCCTCAGCCAAAGATGGCAGTACGGTACGCAGCAAAATCATTATAAGGTAGCTACAATGGAGAAGTCTGGCCCTTCGTAACGGGGTAAGCACAACTGTTTTCCTTGCATGGTACAATTAAATTTGCAATCAAGTTTCATCACCCTTACATAAGGTACTCACTTGGGTGTGTCGTGGGTTCAGCATTTCCGAGATGGCAAAGCGTCACCGCAATAAACAAGACACCGAAATCCATGACCAAAAAGATTTTTATCTAAAACCAATCCTTCGACAGAAAATGCATAGCTGATAGAGAAAAAACACAAAAGAAACGGTGTGGTGGATAGACTCATATACGATGCCTATCAATTGAAAAGGTCAAAACTACTACATGAAAATTCCTGCTCAGTATATAAACAAGTTTTAAATAAACCAAATGAGTCGATGCAAATGTTAAAATATAGACTCCTCATTAAACACGGCGTCAACAATTGCTGTAAAAGTCAGTGTAAAAGCATCCATGCTGTAACCAAGCCAACAAAATGCAAGGCAACTGTAAAGCACTAAATACCAAGACTACCACTCTATCAAGCCGTCAAGGCAAATTAACACGCGTGGTGCCTCTTATCAAAATGTGCGCAACGTTAACACACACGCAAAACACGCAAAGAGCAAAAGCAGCAGTACTAGTTTTGAACAAATTATATTTGAGTTTATATTCTTTGGTTAATAAGTCTTAAGTTGCCCCTTCTACTGATTATTTAATGACCTTATTACATGACAATTATGTTAGTGGGCAACCTCTTTGCTGAACTATGCACTACAGCACACCTTTGCAGCTAAGCAGAGAGCGTCCTACGTGACGAGACTAACGCAGTGTTTCCTCCAAAAAAACAAACCCCAAAATAGGTATAGGGGCGTCTACTACCCTCCTCAAACGCGTGGAAAATATTTTGTTTGTTGATCATTACGTCGGTAACAGATGTGCCGTGCTGAGCACATCATTATGCCAATATTAATGTGTGCCGTAAGACAACATCCTAAATTCCCCAATTGATGTTATACACACATTTTTGATTCATAACCCAAGTGGTGTAGACTTTAACCTAGTTTTTAGGACTACATTTTAATTAAGGTACTCCCCTCCCCCCTGTGAAAAGTTTATTTCGCTTGGTGAAAAAAATCGTAGCGACACGAAGCCGGAAATTGCTACGCAACGTTGAAACGTTATGGACCGCGAAAAAGTAAAGGGCAGATCAAGCTTGAACGCGCTACAGCTATACCGTCATTACAAGGCGCTTAGTCAATCAATTATTTAAAACATAGGTTAATGCAACAACAAAATGCAGCCACACTTTGGAGTGCAACTTTAGTTTGTTATCAACATAAAATGACAACACAAGCTGTACGGTGTTGTCTGTTTCGACTTTGTGATGAAATTTCTGCCAACTCAACTACAAACAGTAAACACTTGCATAGACCGTAGACTACAACTAATAGCATTGATCACAACAATGATTTAAGTTTCAGCCGTTATAGACTGTTGAATGTGTTTCGCACATGAAGACAGGAAAATATAAATTAACAAAGGACAACTTTGTTGATTTACTTCAATGTGTTTTACTTCTTCAGGTCTTAGAAGCTAAATCGTTTGTCTTGTATTGCAAAATGCAACGAATTGTTATCATAATCCTGTTACTTTATCGACACACCAGTGCCGATATTTTATATCAAAGATGTGAATATCTCATCGTTGATTCGCCATTTGTCAATTCATATGTTAAAGCCGAAGCTGAATGTGCTGCTAGAAATGCTACAGTGGCAAATGTTAAAACGACTGAAATTCAAAGCTTATTGGTGAAAACAATACCAAATTTGACAAGTAAGCTATGTTTGAATTAAAATACGCGTTGATATTATATTTTTTGTTTAAAATGAGGCAAAACAAAGCACAGAAAAACAAAACACATTTGAAGTTATAAACACTGATGTTGTAACTTTAGTTTGTTAGTGTGAAATTTCTTTACGTGGTAACACAAATGAATTGGTAATAAAACAAGACAATCGATTTGCTGCATATTCCCTGTAGCAGCCTTGTGAGTCATTCTATAATTAAGATTACTGTAAGTTACCCTACAATGCCAAACTGATATAGCCGTTGGGATAGTTACAAAAAATAAAACTCATTCAAATCTAGGCTAACAATCAACATATACTTCATAGCAGTTTTACGTACAAATCTAGCGTGGCAGCGATCCTGTGCGATGTGATGTTTTGTGAATTGTTAATTACCACAACTTTCTAAGGTTATCCATTCTCGTTCTACATTGGTGCAACACGAATCGGAAACACAAACACGTTTCAGTGGACGGATGGAACAACTGTTGATGTAGCACAGTGGGCTGGTGGTGAACCAAGCAACAGCGGTGGAAATGAGAATTGTGTAATAATGGGGTGGATGCATGGACTTGATCCATTATACAAGTGGAATAATGTTCCCTGTTCATCCGATTCAAGATACATATGTCAACGAACAATTCCAGGTAAGCACTTTGGGATACCGACCTATTTTAAGTCGGTTTAATCCTTGGTGTGCATTCTAATCTAAATAGGTAAACAAATAGGTTTAAGACCTATAGGCTATCATTGACAATAACAAACGGATCCTACATATCGTTGTGCAAAAAAATCCACCGATATTAATTGACAAATTCTAATGTCAGACACTACTACAACAACGTCGACAACTCAAGCAACAACAACATCTTTGTCTCAAACCACAACTACCACTGGTAAGATCTGTTTTAAAAAAGTATGAAAAGACTGCATCGTTACATAAAGCTTTATGGTTGTACCAACGACAAGCTGATTTGAGTCCATGCAATTATGGTTACTACCGAAATAATACTTAACAGCAGTTTCTTTCAATTTTCCAAAAATTACAAACATGAGTTTTTGGCTGGTCGAAATATTTAGAAACTTTTCGAAAAAAATCTATGTAAGGTATATAACATTCCGTTTAAAGTTTCACAACACACCGATTATGAAAACGCACTAAGTTATTTTTTCGGTCACATATTGTGCCAATTAGCAAATGTGAAATGCTAGATCCCAACCGTTGGAATAACTTACTGTTTTTCAGTCATGTCGATAATCAAATAGTGTTTTACACATTGCTTATAGTCTCCCCAGTGTTAAATTTTATGTGCTTAATATGAATATATCCAAACGTGTTTTATGTAATGAAGAGCTTATAACAGCAAGGCAAAGCACAACACTGAAAACAGACGAGTCACAAAGCAGCACGCCAACGACAGGACCACTATTTTCTACNACTAGCCTTGGGGTTTGACGAGTATAAGACACACATCCAACATGTATATCTGTGTCGATTAGATTGCGCACAGTTACTAAATTGATTGAGGCCCATATACAAACATAAAAACGATGACCGGGATTCGTCTCGGGTTAAACACCGTGAAAAACTTGGCCTTCTTTGTACCTTGTTTGTTTCGTCATGTTACTCTTGTGGACAGAAGCAAGTAATACGCATTGGTTATTTGCGCGTTTCTCCTTGATAGGAAATGTCGTGGCTTTACCAGCACCTGCTTTTTCCTGCAGGCTTATGATGCTGTGAAGCCGGTCTATTCAGGAACGTGTTATGTCAGGTAACGTATAAGAGTTTGCCATGAGTTGTTTTCATCAGTGTAAAAACCCCGAACGAGTCTAAACTGGTCAAACCGTTTGGTTTTTGCACTGGACAGACTAAAACTAAAATATTCCTTTCTAGAGATGCGCCGTGCTGAGCACACTATTACTCCAACATTGGTGTGTGCCTAGTGGCGCAAATCCGTTGAAAATATAGGGGGGGGGGAGACTTTGGTTCATGTCACATCTAGAATTTAATCCAAAGTGCAACCAGACTGTGGAATAGAATGTTAAACTGTGGAATGTTAGTTTGTTATCAACACAAGATGACAACACAAGCGGTACGACTTTGTGTGTTTCGATTTCGTGATTAATTTCTGCCCACTCAACTACAAACAGGAAATACTTGCTCACATCACAGATCACAATTACACCGTTTTTGCATAAGTCGTTTAATTGTTATTATCAGTTACATCACAGACTGTTACTTTTTGCACACTACAATACCAATCAAGAATTTGCGTTACCGCAGGACAAGTGTAGCATCAATTATAATGATCAGTAACCGTAGAGTGTAAAACGTTAGACAACTTTAAGGCCCAAAAGTTGTATTACAGCGGAGCTCAAACAACACAGTTGGTTCTGTCATCAGCCTGATATTGTAACAAATGCTATGCTTTAAAACAACAGAAGTTTCCTTCGCAGCGCCAGGCAGGTTAGTAACACAAAGTTTGCTTTGCAGCATGACGTAGCATCAACTTTGTGCGATCCTTGTGTAGTGAACTGGGTTTAGTAGGTGGGTATAAGATTTGAGTGACTTGATGCATTCAAGTCTGTAGCAATGTATGAGCTAGTTAGAATCGCAGTAAGACAGACGTTTGGGCAGCAAATTAAAATACAGATAAAAACAGTTCTAAACAGTGTTGCCTGTTAGCACTACAATATATGCTCAGATAACGTTTGTAGACCATCGCTTCCTCATATTTTGCAATGCGTTTGTAAATAGCTAGACAATGCACCACAGTAAGATCAGCGTTCGAAATTTCGGGACTAATTTAAAAATCCTTGGATCGGGATCGGAAAGGTGATAAAATAATACGTTGTTCAGATATTATTTCCTCCTTGTACGTTCAAAAAAGGGGTGGTCATCGGCATTGCATTGTTTAGAACAAATTTTTCTCCGACCCCAAAACGTAAATATGTAATACAAACATTGTATAGCTGCTCCCTGACCGCAAAATTGGCAACGTTTAAATTTACACTGAGTTGTAACACGCACCTTGTTGCGAAAGGCGTACCGTACTTATTAATATTTTTTGCTGCGTACCGTACTGAAATCCTTATGACCAACGATGGCAGTATGGTACGATACGTAGAGTTGTGCCTGTCAAGCACCTCGTTGCAAAGGGCATACTGTACCATTGTATCGTACCATTACTGTACCGTACTGCTATCCTTGCTCAAATACACTCATAAGCAAAACGTAACACACTAGTTGACTATCTTTGAATTACGTAATTGTTTCAAATCGTGTTGATACAATTTTATCCAAGTTTAAACATATCGCACTGCCACTGCATCTTAGATATTTGATTGAAATCGTGGGGATTCAAGAAAAAAAAACCTGTATCGGAAGTAAAAAGGCCAAAACCGGGATTTCGTGATCGGGATTTCCCGGGGTAAGTCAAAGTAGGTGGATCACTGACAAAGGATAAGCTTGAACAGACAACATTATTTTTGGTTAGCATCCTGGTTGGTATTTGTAACGTCAGGGATTCGGAAGCTCTAGAATCTTGTAACTGTGTCTAAACCGTCTATTCTCAGATCAAAATGAAACCAATAGGAATTTTTGTCATTTTTCTTGTGCAACTTGCCACAACAGATGGGTGGCATTCATTCCAAGGATATGAATATCTCATCGTTTATTCGCCAAATGTCAATTCATATGCTGAAGCAGAAGCCGGGTGTGTTGCAAGGGGTGCTATTCTGGCAAATGTTAAAACCACACAAATGCAAAACTTCTTGGTGAAAAAAATAGGAAATTTAACTGGTAATTTTGACTCGATAGCGTTTTGGTAACGTGTGTAAGGCGAGACATGACATGAACGCAATTCTTATAACTTTTATTTGGAACAGTGAGGCGTTTTTGCCTAGTAACACAAATGACGAGGTAACAAAACAAAACATTGGAAATGCATTCTTTGTTGTAACCTTGCCATACATTTGTTATTTAGATAACCGTAAGTTAACCCAAAAAGCCAAACCTGCAACCGATAAAAAAAGTACAAATAACTAAAACTTATCCAAGTATAGTTTAATCAAGACACAATCCAACGTGTGAATGTTAATTACCACCAACTTTCTAAGGTTATCCATTCTCGTTCTACATTGGTGCAACACGAATTGGAAATACAAACACGTTTCAGTGGACGGATGGAACAACTGTTGATGTTGGGCAGTGGGCTGGTGGTGAACCTAACAACAACGGTGGAAAGCAACATTGTGTAATAATGGGATGGATACTGGAGTTTCAGCCATTGTACAGATGGTATGACATTTCCTGTACCTCTGTTTCGAGATATATCTGTCAAAAGGCTATCCCAGGTAATAATTAACAGATATTAAGCCTAATTATGCAATAGGTACTATATGGACTTAAATAACGCTAGACCTGTTTTTGTGACAGTGGAACGGATAAGCTTCATAGCTGCATCATCATTTTTGCTGGTGGTCAACGTGATTTGTCTGGTTGTCATTTGCAAGCTGCGCAGAGAAAACAAAGTGCTAAGGTATAAATTTTTTTTGTAAAAATTAAGGCACAACATGCTATCCATAAAAATTGACCTGAGTATAGTTTCTCTCCTGAGTAGTTTAAATTCTTTTTGAAGGTTTTTTATCTTTTATAAATTGTGAATTTATATGAAAATCGTCGTTGTCGCAAATAGCCAGATACTCTTCTTACGTTTTGCGTATTGTGTTGCAAACGTTGCTACGCTTAATTTTTATGAATCTCTGTAGCGATGGTGTTTAAGACCATCCCGAAATACAGAGCGAATTTGTTCTTTTGAAGCTTTCAAAATAATTTATAGACTGCACTATTATTTGTAATGTTGCTCTCCTCAGAAATCACCAAGCAATTCCCCAAAACGAAAACAGAGAAGGAATTTACAACGATGTTGGTAAGGACACGTTTTAAGAAGCTCGATTGGTCACAAGACTAAACCTTGTTGTATTCTGCAGCTTGTCCAGTTGCCATTCCCAGGATATCTTACATTAACGTGGCACAAAATCGAGATGTTGGGGATGAGATGAATTCTTCTGGCTACATCGAATTCACGCCACGATTTATTCAAAGCAACTAAACAATTCTTATCATCAGCACATCCTGCTTTTATCGGCACTGTAACCACCTTTTTGTGTGAAAACCTTGCGTGGATTCAAACATATCCAGACTACACAAGTGTGCAATTTCTCTAGTAGCAATATTAGCTTATTACTCAGGCATTTAATACCTCTTGACGCATGGCTGTGTAAGTGACTAGCACGAGGGTCTGACGAGTATAAGATACAAATCCACGATGTGTCCAGTAGGAGGCGCGCAGATAACTACCAATTAGTACTTCTTGAACGTGCACTTTTCCAAATTGACTAAGGCGCTCGACCTTTGTACAAACATAAAACATGATCGGGGTCGTCCCGGGTCAAACACAGAGAAAAAACGTGGCTTATTTGTATCTTATTAGTTTCGTACTCTTCACACTTGACAGCAGTTAAGTAATTGGTTTGCGTGTCTTTCCCTGTAAGTAAATACTGTAGGGGCACCAGCACACTGCTTTTGCCTGCAGGCTCATGATGCTCTGAAGCTCGCCTGGTCAGAAGGATTTGGGTTTTTTTTAGCAAACCGACTGTTTTATTTGCGCTTGTTAATTATATTAGTGGGCAACCTATCCGCTGTACTATGCACTACAGCACACCTTTGCAGCTAAGTAGAAAGCGTACAACCAGGTAAACGCAGTATTTCCTCCAAAAACGTAAACCCACAAATAGGTACAAATGGGCGTGTATTAGCCATCAAACGCTTTGCAAAGATTTCGTTTGTTGATCATTACGTCGCTAAAAAGACAACATCCTACATTTCTAAATAATGTTCTGTAGATATTTTTTCTCCACTACCACTGAGGTATAGTGTTTAACTTATGTTTTTAGAACTACAAACTGATTAAGGTACCCATCCCACTCAGTCAAACATTTGTCCATGTCACATTAATCATTTAATCCAACAAAAAATGCAACCACACTTTGTCATAGAATGTTAATTTGTTGTCAACATAAGATGAAAACACAAACAGTACGGCGTTGTGTGTTTCGACTTTGTGATGAATTCCCCGCCCCCACTCAAATACAAACAGTAAACACTTGCTCACATCATAGAATACAACTATAAGATTATAACAATAGTTTTAGTTTCTGTCGTGATAGACGTAGCATTTGCTTGCCACTAAAAATATTCTGATTAGAAAGTATGTAGACAGTACAATAGGAATAAACAAAGGACGACGTTGTTGAATTGCCTTAGTTTGTTACTTACTTGGGTCTTCAAAGCTAAATTGTTTGTTATGTATTGTAAAAAACAAATTGTTACTACATTTCTGTTGCGTTATCGACATACTATTGCCGACACTTGGCATTTATATCAAGGATGTGAATATCTCATTGTTTACTCGCCATTCGTCAGTTCTTATGCTGAAGCTGGATGTGCTGGAAGAGATTGGCAAATGTTAAAACAGCTGAAATTCAAAACTTTTTGGTGCGAATAATAGGAAGTTTATCAGGTAAGTTTTGCTTGCGTTTGAATAATGCGCGTACATTAGAATAGATTTTTGTTGTTTTTATTTTGTTTCGGAAAAAAAGCCATGAAATGATCCGGTAAAGAGCACTAAAAAAACAAAGCACATGTTTAAGTAATACGTCGAAGTCCCGACAGACATATTTGAGTAACAAAACAATACGATTAATATGATTCTTGGTAAGGACCTGATGGGAAATATTTTGATTCAGATAACCGCGAATTAACCTGTAATGACAAACTTAGAAACTTTTCTGCCAGTGATTGTGTGCAAGCTGATAAATGCTGCTTGGTAAAAGTTTTAAATGCTGCAAATTTCTAAACAGTTTCTCTATTCGTTGTACATTGGCGCAACACGAATGGGAAACACAAATATGTTTCAATGGACGGATGAAACAAGTGTTGATGTTGGACAATGGTCGCCACGTGAACCGTCCAACAATGGTGGAAATCAAAATTGTGTAGTAATGGGACGTAAAGATTGGTTTGAATCATTCCTCAAGTGGTATGACACTCCCTGTTCTTCCAGCGCAAGATATATCTGTCAAAAGCCAATCCCAGGTAATATTTTCCAGCTGCCACCTTAAACTTAACAGTAGTTTATTGATGTGATGCACCAAAGTTTCCGTAGGCCGAGGATGTTTTGGCCGAATATGCCCTTTGTACTGATGTTTGACCAGTTACACCCATCAGTTAACCACAGGCAGTTATATTCGTAAGATGTACAAAGTAACAGCGACATCGTCAGCTAAATGGTAAATGCCTTGTATTTACTGGACCCGTTTGAGGCCTGTTCAATACAGCACTATTTTTGCCAGTTGCACTGCAAATAGCAACAATCGCAAACCAATGGAATAAACTACTATCGTAGCCTATAGCCAGAAATATTTTGGTCACTTCAATGCAAAAAAACGAAATAGGTTTTTGTCACACCGCTCCCAAATAATTTTCAATCCGTTTACAAATGCATTCTGTACAAACAATTCGTTCGGTGTGGTATTGAAAGTTTTTTTGATCATTAATCAAACAGGCATAAAACCCCGCGGATGAACCTTCGTTAATTACGCTTTGCGTGATTAATCGCTAAAGGTTTAAAATACTGCGCACGCTTAATTGTTTCAAACTCCCACTTGCGTTTGTTGTATTCGTCGTCATGATTTAGTGACATTTTAAAATTAAACGTTCAGTATTTAAAACATAAAAGGATACCGAAATTGGCAGCTGCTATTCGCAAACTTAGTTTAATTGCGAGTGATGCTAAATGCTAGTGGAGATTGCGAATTCGGATTTTAGAAGTAAAAAAGACTGTATAAAGGTTATAAAATTACTATATTACCTTTTAAACAGCAGGTCCTTTTAAAATATTTTTTGTAGTGGGTTCAAAAAAGTTACGAATTTTCATTTGCTTTTAAATCGATTAATTTGTTGTAAGAGTTTTTATAATTGCGTATTTTTTTTCAGTCCTACAAAAAATTGCACAAAATGTTTCAGTACATCTTAGTTTTTCTCACGGCAGCTTCCCTAAGCAATGCTCAGCCATGGCAGACCTTCCAAGGCTTCGAATTTTACATCGAACACAACGCCACCAACAACACGAACGAGCAAGCTGAAGGCAAATGTGCAGAAATGAACTCGCACCTAGCATATGTAAAAACCAACGAAATTTTCACATTTCTGAAAACTGAAGTTGGAGTGCTGACAGGTTAGATTCTAAATAGAGTTGGGCAACTCAAAATCATTGTTTAATGGTTTGGTTGTAAGTGGTTTTAACGTCAGTGAGGATAACTCTTCAGCAATTTGTTATAGATGAGTGATTCCTTGACTGCTTGCGGCGAAATAATGGTTTTTGCAGAATGCAGTTTAAAAGCAAAAAAGTGAGGGGCTAATAGGTTTTGATGAACAAATGCGGGGGTACCTAAAGCAGCCTCATCCATCGCATTAAAGTTGTAAAGTAGATTTCTTTAAACCATTTTTGTGCTTTTAGCCTGCAAAGTAAATTTGTTTTTAGAATTGTTAAAATGTGTTCCTCCACATTTTACAATCGCCCTAACTTTTTAGATTCCGAGTACCCAAATGACTTCTACTTTTACATTTATCACGCATCTCTTGTAACTACAATGTAACACACTGCGGCCCGCAGTTATAATAAATTAACAAAACGCAGGCATGTGCGCCGGCACGTTGGGGCAGGAGGGGCAAATGTACTTTATTAATTTTATCTGTTCTATCAAAAAAATTTCATGAATTAAAAAGTATGTAAGCATTAGGATTTGCCCCCTCTCATAGAAAATTTTCTGCCTGCGCCCATGAACCTAAGCTTGCTGTGATTCTCTACAGTCAACTACTTTACGCAATATGACTGTCATTGTATCCGCCTTATCCTCCGCGACACTTTTTCTAAGCGAAAGAGGAAGTTTCGTCTAAATCATTTTCATCTGTCACAGAATATCCCTTTGCTCTGTACATCGGTGGCAGT
>QXVZ01023974.1:0-11345 GCA_008931825.1 Phallusia fumigata | reverse complement strand
ACAGAGTAAAAACAATATGTGTCCCCTTCGAGGAAGGGGACCCATAATTACAACAATGTTGAAAAAACCTAACACACTTTAGGACAAAAAATTATATTACTACATACCTTATCAAAAGACCTTAAATCATAAAGTTTGATCATTTCTGAATTAATCCCAGCAGCAAATATTAGTCCCTCAGGATCAAATGATGCAACAGGTCTTCCAGGCATTGCCATCAATCCTTGGCAACTTTGTGACCTCAAATCCCATAATCTTATCGTCTTATCCAAAGACCCAGATAAAAATGAGTCATCAACTGGAGACATGCATAGACACACCACCCTCTTTGTGTGACCAGGAAAATATCTTATGTACTTGTTGTCATGAAGGGATTGGTATCTAATTGCATCTGAATACAGAAAAATGCTACTGCAAAGTAGGTTCTCATTGCATTACAGTAGTTGTTCTGTAACAAAGTAACAATTATATATTTGCCACACAAAAAACACCATGCAGCTTGTAAGCTTTCAAAAAACTGACAAATACTAAATCTGTTCATAGGGATGGGCAATTCAGAATGTTATACTATTCTAGAATATTCGAATCTGATTAAATCGAATCTAGAATATCAAATCCTATTCTGTTTTTTACTGTAAAACAATCAACATAGAAGGATTAACTACTTGCAAGCTCACAACAACAAAACAAAATCAAAGAACGAGTTTATTGCAGTGCAACATGTTAAGGCTTTCGCTTTGTTTCGCCTCCAACCCACTCTCTGGTGATGTACCAAAGCTTTGGTTTGCTGAATTTAATCGGTCGAGTCAGCGATTTTAACAAAGATTCAGTTTCGGCTGAATATTTTTTTTTCGGCCCAAAACTGAACATACAAAAATAACGTTCTGGAACAGCAACAATATTCTCCAGGCCTAGTTCACAATTTTCATTGCTTAAAACGACGTTTGTATTCAGGGCACAACACAGGTCTTTTCCGCCGAACCTCATTTAGCAGATTTGGTGCATCACCAGTGTCTACGGCCTCTAAAGGGCCTAATCCTACCCTGGTTGCAGACAGTTGATGTAGAGTTTACCACGTACTGTGAAAGAGCTTGCCAAAAACATTTAAACCAAATACTATTAGTCAGTTTGAATTGGCTTGTTGGATTCGGATCCTTTAGATTCCATATTCTAAATAGCCCATCCCTATCTGTTCAACTTGAATTCAGGCTTTTAGTTTGTTCAAGTTTTTTTCTACTTTGCTGTTTCAATTTTAAGATAAAACTTAATTTTGTGCACCTTATGCACCTCATGAAAATAACTGCATCTGAACAATTTCGATTTACCTACCATCAACTTTGTTTGAGCTGTATATTACTGTGTTTCCAGCATGTGTGTAGTTTATATTGTCAACCCCATATTTTTTGCTGTATAAATTCCGCTTTTGTCTGTAATATCAAGGTAAACCAATTAAATGTCACCCAGTAAATTAACTGATTATGGCAAAAATCAATTTGAGTCATTTAGCTTTTCTAAAAGCAAAAGTTATAACGGTTTACAAAAAAAGTCAACTTACTTTCCTTCGTGGGCACAATCATAAATAACAATGGAGTCATCTTCACTTCCGGAAATTAAACTTTCTCCATCTGGTGCAAAATCAATGCTGTTTATTTTATCTGTGTTGTCTCTAAACACTTTGGCTACTCTAAAGCTTTTAACCACAGAATCACATAACTTCATGGTTGCATTTAATATTATGTGTATGAACCCAGTTTTCCTAAAATGCAAAAGATGTAAATAAATACAAGCAGCAAAAAATAGCAGATAAGTGTTTTTGCACCGACAAAAAAATTTTTACTGCATCTAAAAAGTTTTTAAACACAGACCGGGAATCATGTAAAGTGTAGTATTTTATTTAAGTAAATCAGTGGTTCCAAACCTTTTAATATTACTTTATTTCGCTTCTTGTCTAGTAGGGGAGGAACGTAATGTTCCAAAATAGGAAGGGGGAAATTCATCAAAAAAGGTTGGAAACCACTGGCCTAGGTGGAAAATTAACACTTCCTTTCAAAATTGTGCAAGAATGCCTTTTCGATAAATAATGAAACAAACTTTGACAATGGTGTCGAAATTTTAATGCATTTCTAAAGTAGTTTAGTTAAAAAGATTTTATACAGTCATTAATTTTACCATGTAATTGGCAACAAGTAGTCAATAGCAAATTACAACTACACAAGACAAGACGTCAAACTGTAATTACTTACATGTAAAATAAAAATAAATACATTAATTTTAATTACAAATTTGTAAATGATCCAACTGTAAAACAATTTAAACTTTACAAATCTTTATTTTTCATATCATTAAGCCTGTGCAGTCTCACTCTCCACATGATTAGGTGAATTTGAATTTTTTCTGTTCTTTGCTGTCAGTGTCATGTAACATATTCTCAAGGTTAGTGCAAACCTTTTGATAGCGTGTGTAACAATGCAACTGAGAGTAACCTTTTTTGCTGTTGCTTTATCACACAATTGCAAAAACAACTCAATTAACTAGCCTACTTTGGAAACAAGCTGCATGCAGTACTGAATAAAACACAACACACCGAGAACGAAAAATGCATCTGGTAGTACGCTTTAGAATTTACCTACAATTTCAATCCATTGAATTTGTTAACCGACTGGCTTTTTTTCAGAAACAGTATAGTTTCTGTAACTTATCTGGGTAAAAACTTGTGCATGCGAATGTTAAACGGATCGAGGCTTGATAAAAACACGCGATAACTTTTGACGAATCGGTTGACTGATCGTGCGCATTATGCAACGATGCATGAAATAGTTAAAATAACAAAAATCAAAGGGAAAATGAAAACAATCAATAAAACAACGTTTCACTTCTGGTAAGTTGTCGTTTTCCTACACTACATGATCATTCATCCAGTATATAAGGCTCGGGCAATTATGAGCCACAATCATGCTCCCAAACCGGGACAATGCCAGACAATGTGGCCAATCATTGGCCCTTCAACTAAGAAACAACGGCGCTACCTCCAAACAGATTATCCGAATGCAATATTTAAGCCAGAAACAAAAGACAACTTCAATGCAAATGCAGCAATATTTTGTCATACTAGCATTGTGTGACGAAGAAAAAAGGTTTTTAAAAAAACAGTTGACATGCGAAAAAACAGGTCAATACCGGGAATCACTGCGAAGTTAGCGAAACAATGATTCTAGCAGAATGATTGATCAAAAGCAAGCACACTGCCATTATTATTCCAAACTTTCTGCCCTTCATCAATGTGCAGAGAACCAAACTAAAAAAACCTAAGGGATTCATATCACAAGCTGAATTCTACACTGCATATCGCTACCTATGGTCTAACGCTAGTCTACTCTGAAACACACAACGCGAAAAACGCAGATACTACTAGAGCCAATGGCTTATGTAGGAATTGGTCACACAAGCTTCATCACTACAAAAAGGCCGACAGCCATCGGACATCGCCTGCTTTGAAAAAATGTTTTCACACGATTTTGTTTCCTCTAACAGTCAAATCTGACTGCCATCATGCAACGAAGCCCTATAGGTCTAAACACAACTTCATAGCAAAGTTGAATGTCAAAACTACTGCTTTGTTGAGAAAAAACTGATTAACTGTAAAATATGTCTATATTTTACTCTGTTTGTGTTTTAAATTTAAGAAACCAAAAATTAAACATTCACAATTTCGCAGGAATTGTATTTTTGTTGGATAACATAATACTGCTCATGTTAGGGAAAAAATCAATACCTACCTGTTCAGCAACGTGCATAAGGGATAAACTTTCTGCAAATTTTGTTCATGTTATTGTTCAATGCAGGTCGCATACCCACTTAACATCTCGAATCTTAGCGATAAATGCCACAGGTTGGGACAATATCCTTTTTCATGAAAGTTACAGATTCAAAAGCATTAGACATTAGGATTTAACTCCATTAAATTTCCATGTTTTTTCGTTACCGTATTCCTCTTTATAGAGAACATACAATACTAATGTAGGACAGTAAATACAAAAAAAATTGCATCCAGAAACGTACAAGAGCACAAAAGACACATATGAGAGGGTTAGAAAACTAATGGTAAAAAACGAATGTATAAAAAAGATTAAAAAAGGCACCGATGGCGAAATATATAAGCAGTTACACGTAATCACCAAGTTCCGCATTAAATTCGTTTAGCAGTTGCAATAAAATTGAAAATGTTGGACGTCGATCGGGCGAATAATGCCAGCATCCAGCCATTATGCTGTAACTAAAATGGAAATAGTTCAAAAATTTANTTATTCTCGGGGGGTCCGCGGTCGAGCTACCTGCCTCATTGCAGTTCCGCTGGTCCTTATTTTATTCGTTTTTTTCGATTTTACGAAGCTGGTGACTTCATTTTGGGTCAACCCATGGGGTTCCTCTGGGTTGGAGCAATGGCGCTTAAGATTCTTGCTCAGGGAAACACAAGCGACCGAGATGGGATTAGAATCCACAACCTTGTGTACACAAGGCAGCCGCGCTAACCACTAGGCCAACTTGTAGGTTTCTGCGTTATATCTATAAAATCTGGTTCACATTCTGTAGCTCGTTGTTGTAGATGTTTATTGCACTTTACCTTAAAAATCAATGAGGTCGCTTAAAACGACTAAAAAAATAAACAATTCGCATGCCAGGGGTGCAGACCCCTGTCGTATTAAGTCGGGTACTGACTCTCCACAGACGTGCGTTAGACGTATTATAACCGTTGAATGTTTCAGGCCAGCGATTTAGACGCGGTATGGCTTTTGCCATTCTCGGTTTTCTTGTGGGAGAAACAAACAGCAAGCCCTCATTAAAGGAACAGGGTTGTCAACAACATATATGTGCATGTACACTATGGAAAGTTAACGCGAGGGCTTTACTTTAATACAATGAACGTGAAAATATCTTCCACATAGGAACCGGTTTCAAAAAAAGTGTTGGCTAAAGTACAAATGGTATATATCTAAAACAAAAGGCTGTGTTTGTAATATCGCATCTGTGCTTGTATGGAACAATTTTTACAATTTTTTGTTCTTTTTTGAATAAATTAAATAAGGTAATGTAGGAAAAAAAGGAAAGGTATATAAGAGTGTTCTGCTGTTGGGAACCTTTTAGGAGTTCCACTGTTTTTGTACACCAAAGAAAACCGAATGTAACTGACAAAAAAATTTTGGAAACATAATAATAACTTCATGCATCTGCACTAGGTATGGGCCAAAACTGCAAGTGTTCTGTTTGGTCGAGCACCGAGCATCTCACGTTAACGCTCGGTGCTCGGTCGAGCACGCTGGGTGTATTGTGACGTCACAAACATTCCCATTTACACTGTAGTTTTTTATATTTTAAGGTCCCTTATCTAGCCACCAGGGCCGTATTTAAGCTCTAAGAGGTCTCTTCTGCATAACAAGTGAGGCCAACGCTAAGTGAAACACTCATGTTTTTTTGATTACCAACAACCTGTTTTTTTCCTGCTGATGCTGGCACTACAAAGCTTGCAAGTTGCCAAGCTTCAGTTGTTTCACATTTTCATTACCAACAAAGGAACACACGTTCAAACCGTTTGTGACTCCTCACATACGGTTTCGCAGTAATTACGTAGTTTTAAATTCAGTTTAGAATAAATTTGAATTTTTTGTCTAATGCTCGGCTTGGTTCATGCGACTGCTCGGCCGACCGCCGAGCATCAAAAATTGCGATGCTCGGTCCCCCCCCCCCCCGTTCTGGCTCGGTTCGGCCCATCCCTACATATCAACATACCACATCACTTGCTGATGAGTAAACTTCATGGACAAGACTTTCCAATGCTAGCCATCTGATTGGCCTGTTTTCATTGTTGCCAAGACAACAATAATCAGCAGGAAAAGCATCTCTGGACAAAGCGTTGTCCGTGATTTTAACCTTCATGTCGTTGTCAATGCTGAATTAAAGCAAAGCAAAGGTAAACAGGATTGCGAATGTGCTGAGTCAGCAGAAAATTATGTGCTGTACTTACACACAGTTTCTGGTGGCCAAATCTTTATGTACCAAGCCACGTTTTGACAAGTGGGTCATTCCACATGCAATCTACAAAAACAGTGCTATTATGGAAAGCAGAATCCGGACAAAATCTAAAACNTATATGTACACATACACTATGGAGAGTTAACGCGAGGGCTTTACTTTAATACAGTGAACGTGAAAATATAGGAACTATATAGGAACCGGTTTTTAAAAATGTTTGCTCTGGTAAAGGTTGGCGGGAAGTACAAATGATATAAAGCATAAGGCTTTGTTTGCCCGACTATCATTGTAATGTTTTTGTAATATCGCGTCTGTGCTTGTATTGAACAATTTTTACAATTAGTTGTTTTTTTGGAACATATTAAAAAAGTTAATTTATTTTGAATAACTGTAAAGGAAAGGTATATTACAGTTCGGAGTACAAAAATGTGACTGACAAAAAAATTTGGAAACATAATAATAACTTTATGGATCAACATACCACATCACTTGCTGATGAGTAAACTTCATGGACAAGACTTTCCAATGCTAGCCATCTTATTGGCCTGTTTTCATTGTTGCCAAGACAACAATAATCAGCAGGAAAAGCATCTCTGGACAAAGCGTTGTCAGTGATTTTAACCTTCATGTCATTGTCAATGCTGAATATAAACAACGCAATGGTGAACAGGTTTGCGAGTCAGCAGAAAATTATGTGCTGTACTTACACACAGTTTCTGGTGGCCAAATCTTTGTGTACCAAGCCACGTTTTGACAAGTGGGTCATCCCACATGCAATCTACAAAAACAGTGCTATTTTGGAAAGCAGAATCCGGACAAAATCTAAAACTTGTTTTGCATTTAAGATGTGCAGTACTCCTGCTACTTGCCTTTAAATGTGCCGCTAAGCATTAGCTAAAGAATAAAACAAAGGACATTTTATCTGTGCTGTTGCATCTGCAAAAAATATAGATCAACTGCGCATGCACGTTTACACACTGTTTCAGATAAAATAAGATCGGTTACGATTATCTGATACAAACAGAAAATTTGGCTTCAAATCGTTGGGTTTCAATGTTCTACTTTGAAATCCCTAGTTATGTAATGGTAAAATTAATAATATCAATTAATCAATCAAACATATTTACTTGAATAGCAATCTCTACCAAATCTTGTGTTGATGCTTGTTCAAAATTTGTGTGCACAGAAGGAACATAATATCCCGGTGCATCTGTCACTTTCACTTTTTGCAAATAGTGCTTCAAGTTTCCACCTACAAAAACAGATGCAAGTTTCTGTAAGTTTTTCATGTTGCTGGCTCAACTATAGAATTCTGTTCGTTCTCAGCTTGTGGACTATCCTTATACAGTTATACAGCTTTGTTCACAGTTCATGTATTCTTAAATGTGCAGGGAAATTATAGTTTTTATGAACCTCACAATTGTAATCTACCAAGTTAGGTGTGTTTTTAGTTCAGGCAGTCACAGGAGATTCAATGGAAACATTTTGAGTAGATGCTTATTGACTTTTAAATTTTTGATGAATAAAATGAAATTCGTAAGATTTGAAGGTGAAAACCCAGTGCTTTCTATGTTTAAAAAATTGAGAAAGGTTTAAACTACAATTTTTTGCTGAGATGGATTTACAGGAGCAATAAGAAACCATGCATTTAAAAGAGCAAAGCATTCTGGCTGTTAAAAAGATCGACAATGATAGTCAAAAATCTGTACCAAGATTAAATGTTTCTTTTTTATGAAGTGCTTATCTGGATAGCATAAATGGCTAATATATCAGCTAACTGAAAAATTAATTTTTACACTTTTGCGTCTACCACGACTCTTTGCCCCATTTCATATTTTCACCGCCTGATTATTCACATGCTTGTCAGCAGCTAATAATTTTGACAGCAATTCACAAGTTTTATTTCTGTGAGTAGTCATAATAGAGCATGCTTAACAATGAAAGATATGCTTTTATATTGTTTAACCCACCTGATGCAAATGGAAAAATAACCATAGGTGGTAACGAGGCATCATCAATAACTACACCCTTAACAGACAACAAGTATTTGTGGTGAATTCCCTTCAACATCGAGCCTTCGAGGAGAAGTAATCTTTGCTGTTTTTCAGTAGCTGCATCTGTGAATAAAAAGTGCAAACTACTGACAAACCCCCCCAAAATGTAAGAATATAATCAGTAGGTCCAGAATTGTCTTTTGTACGTCAAACCAGGGGTGTGTAACCTGCGGCCCACCTATAGAAATAATGCGGCAAGTAACCAACCATAGTTCCGTTTATTANAAGTGCAAACTACTGACAAACCCCCCCAAAATGTAAGAATATAATCAGTAGGTCCAGAATTGTCTTTTGTACGTCAAACCAGGGGTGTGTAACCTGCGGCCCACCTATAGAAATAATGCGGCAAGTAACCAACCATAGTTCCGTTTATTATTCAAAGTCAATAGGAACAAAAAGTGTTAACTATGAATTTTTTTTGTTGTAAATGGAATGATTTTCTCTCCCTACTTTTTAGCCTTTAACATTATTGAGATACATTAAACAAACCAAACTTTTGGTAATTGATAGGGATGGGCCGAACCGAGCCAGAACCCCCCCCCCCCCCCCCGAGCATCGCAATTTTTGATGCTCGGTGCTCGGCCGAGCATTTGCATGAACTAAGCCGAGCATTAGACAAAAGATTCAAATCTATTCTAAACTAAATTTAAAACTACGCAATTACTGGGAAATCGCACTATGAATTGAATACTTGCTTATTGCACAATAATGTACAACCAGTAGGTTGTACAGAGTAGTCTTGTGTTTTAGAGTGTGGGCATATTTCTTCCGCTGCTGTTGTTACTAAAAAAATTGGTGTAGTTTTTACTTAGCGTTGGCTTGCCTCACATGTTATGCAGAAGGGACCGCTACGTCTCTGGTGGCTCGATAAGGGAGCTTGAAAAAGTAAAAAACTTCAGTGTACATGGGAATGTTTGTGACGTCACAATATACCGAGCACCGAGCGTTAACGTGAGATGCTCGGTGCTCGACCAAACCCCCCACTTGCAGTTTTGGCCCATCCCTAGTAAATGATGGTAAGACATGCGGTTTAATCTGATTAATTGTATTCGCCCTTCAATCATAAAGTTTGCACACTCCTGGTTTAAACTATCACATTATGTAATGTGACAAGTCCCAGAATTGGGTCAAAGTACAACTTGCTCTTGTACTTTTACTTGATTTATTAAGACCACTGTAAAAAAGTTGGTAGTTGTTCAGCACCAACAAAAAACTGTTCCCTTGCCTACTTTTATGCTGAACACTCCTACTAGCATTACCTGTAACAGTTTTTATCATTACGTGTGAGCCATCTTCAAGTGTTCCTTTATATATTCGAGCAAATGTCCCTTTCAATATCAGTTCATCGGTCTCAACATAGGATCTAAAACAAGTCGCAACAAATAATTCATTTTAAAAGCTTGAAAATGCTTTTAATTATACCTGGGAATGGCGATGTCTGAAAGTTTGCTTCGAATTTCACCGATGTCCGCACCAAGATCATTTATAAAAGGAGTAAAATGCATGATGCTTGATGGTGCTGCAAAGATCAAATATCTATATGACTAAGATTTGTTTCCAACTGTTAAAGACAATTGCCATTCCACATACCCTATTACCCAATTTAAAAAAGATAAATATATATTCACTGCATTGTTTTTTTATGTGATCCTATAGTTACCTAATATTTTTAAGACATATTTTGTTGCTGCAGGCCGAAAAATCTTGGGCAACCACGCATGCAAAGTTGTAAAATAAGTGTAGGGTAATGTTATACAAACTGTTCAAATTTCATCTAAATCATACGTTGTTTAGTCATTTAAACCCTTTTGGGGGGTTAGTAGGTTAATCACTGGAAGCTTGGGACTACAAGGTAAAACAAAGCAATAAATGCACAACAATGACATGTTGCAAAAACTGTGAAAATTGGACCAATTTTAGGGGGCTGTGTAGACAACCACTGGGGCTAAAGGGTAAAACACAGCAATCAATGAACAACAACGACATGCTTCATACAAATTTGACCAATTTTAGGGGACTACTGGGGAATTTGCTGGGACTATATTTCACACAATACAATGGTGCTGCCTAAAATCTATTCAAATTTCATCTTATTGCAACATGCTTTAAAGGTTAAACCACTAGAGGGAGCTACAATACAACCGCTAGGCATTTGTTTTCTTAACTCATGGCCTGACTTGAACTTCCATCTGTTTCACTGAAACAGGACAAGGCCTTCACAATTTTGCAACAAGTCAATTGTGCATATGCAACTTTATCATTACAGAAACTTTTCATTTGTGGTGCTTGCAAGCATGCAAAAACATGTAAAAATGGTTCAGTCTTTCGAGGCTAAGTGGTAACCAGTAAGTCTATGGGGGGAAACAAAAAGATTATATTTACCAGCTGTATATTTTTTGTACAAATGTGCCAAACATTTCATGGCAAAAGTGAATTGAAAAGCTGCAGTGCAAAAGAAGATAAACAAACAGTGTAAAAACAATATGTTTTCACTTTAGTATGGGGACCCACAAACAGGTTTTAAATACAAAATAAAATGTTACCCTGTGGTTTTTGAGCGTTGTTTGGTAAATCTGGTCGAAGAAACTGCACCAATTGGGAAGAATTGACATGTAATGATTTTGCATTGTCATTCCTGTTGCAAATCAAAAAAACATAAACAACAAAATAAAAAGCTTGAAATCTGACTAAATTTAGGATCAGGTTACTAAAATCTATTAATGATGCACTTTAGACCCTCAAACAACTTACAAGCTATTGATAGTATATTTTATGTTGCGCAAATAAAGATGAAGTTTAAAAAACAACAAGACTATACAATATTTCTATATCATGTGGTTTCTTTAAATATCTGCACATAACAATGTTGTTATTGAAGATGGAAACAAAAAATACACACCTGGCACCTGTGTTGAATTTGCTCGTTTGGCAATGCCACACTACAACCGCAACCACAATTAGTAGTATTAATGATGAAAATACTGAGATAAAAATGTAAAATGACAATGTGCTTTGTTCTGAGTCAGGGTGAAAAGTGGCATCTGAAGAAAAATATATTTGTAAGACAAACAGATAAATTTTCTGCTATTAAAATATATAAAACAGTAATTTATGAAAAAACCCAGATAGTTTGTATTTGTAGACAGCTTCATTAGAAAAAGCTGACCATAATGTCCCTGCACTATTTATTAAACAACAAATGTTCGACACCAAAAAATGTGTGTTTGGCTAAAATATTGTAGTCAACTTAAACTTCGCTGCATC
>QXVZ01023965.1:0-15880 GCA_008931825.1 Phallusia fumigata | reverse complement strand
CTTTTAATGTGTTTATGTGCAGCTATTGAACTAGATAAGATGTATAAACTGTCAATGCCTTGAATTAGTAGACCTGGATCCCTAACAAGTTGGTACGTGATCTTTGTTTTGTATGTAATTATTATGGTTAACGTCGTGATAGCGTTAAGCGTTTGCAGCATTAATTTTTGTGGTAACGACTAAACGTTGCATGTTTGGACATGTTGTCTGGTGTCAACTTATCGCTATGTGTGTGAATGATTCTTGCCTACATTGTGACACTTTTCTGTTCGCTTTTAACAGAGAACCAATGCTGTTGTGGAGTTGAAGTTGTGCTCTTGCAGGCAGTATTGCGTTGAAGACAAATTAGGAAACCCCTAGTGCAGTGGTCGGTGCAGACCCAGGCTGCACAGATTTCGCGCAAATCTAGACCGCTACAGGTATAATAAATCTTAAACAAGAAACAGTTATTTTGCACCATCGGACATTGTTAGTTGTAACTCGGACAACAAGTTGCTTGAACATGATTTCCCTACTTTGTGTTTTGCTTGGTGCTAATTTTAAGTGCCTCGCCAGTGAGTCATCATAGATTGATGCCAAATTGCAGATAGCTTGTAATGGATGCAAGGTTTTAAGGGAGAAAGCTGCAACAGTGTTTTCTGGTAAGAATCGGCTATCATGATTGTTGCGTCACTGAAGTGCCATTGTTCCTTTGTAAGTTGGTTTTAAAGATGGCGGCTGTTCAGCTGATTTTTTCACCTTGCCATATTTCTGTTTATCAGCTTGTTTTTGTCCAATTGGTATCAAAGAAGCGCGTAAAAGCTTCTATAATGCGACCCTCGAGTAACTTTAAAGTTTTTACTTGGTCCCCGGCGACATTTGAGTTTGAGACCCATGCACTAGACCAGGGGTGTGCAAACTGCGGGCCGCGAATACAAATTGTGCGGTTCGCAGAGAGGTGAGGATTTTAATTGGAGTGCAGCCCGCGAAACGATTTTCTTTTCTTTTTTGTGCATTGTACGACGACTGGAATTAAATTGGTTAAGGGGGATTCACACCAGACGCGGTTAACGGTAGCGGTGCAGTTTTTAATCTCCCGGCAAACGGCGGGGCATTCACACCAGCCGGCGTCATGCAGCGACGGCGTGATTTTCTCGGTTAAAGCGGCTGACGGCAAAGTTAAATCTGATTCAACTTTTCCGTCAGCCGCAGTGTTGGGTGTGGTGATGAAATTTGTGCTTTGTGGTGCGTTGTTATTGTGAATTTGGACTTAAAACGATGGAAGTACATTTGCACACCCTAAGAAATTCAACTTTTAAATGTTTCTTTTTAACCTTAAGTTGTTGTTGTCATTCACACCTGAGTAGTTAATCGTATATACTTGGAGTCGCCATTATGTTACTTTACCAGTTGTTTTCTGTGATGATGCTTCCTGCTGAAGCTCCCCTCTTACTCTCTTGCTTTAAACCTAGGAAGTGCCGTGACTGGTTTGTTGTTTGTAAATCCTCAACCCTTGGTTCAAAATTCTCATACATGTGCCAAATACATTCCACAGCAGTGAGGGTTTATGTGCATTTCCAATGTCAATTTCCCCCCAAAATATTGCGGTTATATCTGGCCTCTTGGCGGCCTCAAAAACAAACCACTCCAAAAACTGTTTATTTGCGGCTGGATGGAACTATGGAATAAGCCCGGAACTATAACCGCTTGTTCCAAAAGACCCCAAGCATAATTGTTTGGTGATAATTTTTTTAAGACTAATGGTCTTCACTGCAAACTTACACAAATTGCTACCTCATGCTTTGTCCGGCGACAGGCACCAATTACAATTATAGTCATGTGTATATTTGATTGAGTTATGTGTATTTGGTTGTATACGTGTGTGTGCCGTTTTTTTTATCACGTTGTGTGATACTACGTGTTTGGGCACGGAAGTATTTCAACAAGAAGCCATCAATCACAACATGAAATGTTTCCGCTTTATCTTATCCCTGTCTTTGCCCGCCCAGTCATTCTACAAAGATTTGGTACGTGCACCACTCAAGAAATGCCGATTTTCGATTGACAAGTCATGTCAGTTCCGACTGCTCAAGGGACTAACTGTCCAAAAGTTTTACGAAAATAATGATTCAGCTTTACGACTGAAGGAATAAATCTGACAGAAAACGATCAACAGAAGTTATCGGGGTTTTTCCAACCCGGTCGGGGAAACAACTAAATAGAATTTGAGCTCAACCTGCGCTAGCTCTGAGATTTTGTGACGTTACCCAATCGGGTAATTCCAGTTCTTATTCGTTTATTTCGCGACATTTACTGGATTAATTGTGACGAAATAGTCGGACACCCGGTCATTACACCATAACCAGTTTCCCCATGAAATTCGACCTTATCCAAAGTCATGGAGACCACGTGATCAACTGGACACAGGCACTGGTAACTCATTTGCACAACTTGAGCTTGAGTGAGGACTCGTGGAAAGATGATGACATTATCGATTGAACCCCTACAAATAAAAACAGTGTTGATTTGTTGAATTGACTTAGTTTGCATTCGAAAGGAGAGACGTGAACTATTGAGCCTATAAGGATTCGGTCAAGCTTGATTTCTTCTGCCTTAAGTTACTTGACTTTAACTCAATTTACTTACTTATACGATCTATCAGGGTAAACGCCACCAGTATATCTGTAATCTCCATCTTGACCAATTAGAAAACTTCCACCACCGCGTACATAACTGCCATCGTGTGGTAGAGTACCGAGAAACTCACCGTTGACGTACATTCCCATCAGTAGATTGTACGAGTCAAACCAGACACAGATGTGATACTAATCACACAATGACATGATTATCGAATCATCTAGACAAAACTATCAAAAAATTGGTAAAGTAAAACAAACTTACTGTTGCTGACTTCTCCAAAATGTAAGGGAAATCATTCTCAGTGGATCTAACGATGAATCTTATGGCGTCGTTGCCTTGTGGGTGCAACTCCAACAAAAATTCATTGTTTGAGTTTGAAATCTGGTAACTTCAAACTGGAGATATTTGAGAAAAATCATCAAGGCTGACAAATGCACACATGGTGGCAGTCTTAAGCTCGGGGAAGTATCGTTCGTACCGGATGTAATCTTCCATTTCGTTTGCACGTGGGAAAACGTAATGAGACAGTGGACAGCCTGTAATAAAAACAAGGACCCCAAGTTTGTGAAAAACATGATGAATACAAACCCATCACGAAGTAGTTAACAACTTACTTTCAATCGTTGGTGAACTAACCCTTTCCTTGGATGGCATGGACATCGCTGGAATTCCCAAACACCAGTATTAAGGTTTGAAACAAGTTCATTTTGCACGGACACTAAAGTAATAGGCTAATTGCTTTGAGCTATTTTCTGTTGTTAACAAAATAACCAGCGTTAGCTATTCACTTTTTATTTATCAAATCTTTTTACTCCTCAGGCGTTCAGTGTCTTAATGTGATACTATCCAATCGCAGTTTGACTTATAAGCTGTTGATGTGGGAAAGTCACCATCTTGAATTTCATAAAACATGTTACGTGAGAAATTAAGCAGCTTGAATGTCAAACAGGTCGGATGGAATTATAAATAACATATCTGTCAACAAAGGGTTGGGTTATCAGCCGACAAACGAAGTGCACAAACACATGGTTGACAATCTTGACATTGCGTCATAGCTTAATTACCTCGAAGACATGTGATCACTTTCCCATGTATTGCTGCCTTATACGCAAACATAAGGGGTTAAAAAGTTTAAACAATTTTCATACTGCTTAATTTTAAACATGTCGGTTAAAATGTCGGCCCAAAATTATATGTTGACAGTCTTGACATCTTGAAAATGCTTGTGTTGGATTTCAACTTCAATTCTGCTCATTTGTGGAAACTAAAGTATGTCAGTAGATAACCTACAACTTCAAAATCGATTTAATAAGAACGTTTCAACTCCCCAACTACATATTCGTGGAGACAGAAGCCAATCTGCCCCGGGTAAATTGTATGTGGTGTTTAAGGGTTTTGGGTTTATTCATTTTCATTTATTACTTATCGTTAAATGTACCCGTTTTATCGCGATGACATGAAAATTTTGTAACATGCGAACTGACAATACAAAGTACATCGCTTTTAAGGTGAAGTGACACAAACAAACACATAGAAGTGATTTTACTACAAATACATTTTAGTAAGAACCTACTTTTTAACATGTAGACCGCATTTTGCAACAAAACGGTGAAAGTATTTCAAAGTATTTTGATAAAAGTGATGTTAACTTTGTTTCAATTGTTGATGAAGTACTTTCGTACAAAATTTTTTTCGTTTTCATTAACTATGGAGATCCTTAAATCACCAGAATTAGAGCTATGTACAAATTCATTTTGCACACCAATGTAATATTTATTAGCTGATAACGCGTTAGCTGATACCTTTGTATTTATCAAACCTATAGTTTTATTTATCTCGGCGTTGAATGTCTTAATGTGATATTATTCAGTCGCAGTTTGACCTATAAGATGGCAATGTGGGAAAGTCACCAGCTTGAATTTCATAAAACATGTTACATGGGAAATTAGGCAACTTGAATTTGAAAAACACGTTATGTGGGAAATTAAGCAGCTTGAATGCTAAACAGATCGGATAAGGAAAATAAATAACATATCTGTCAACAAAAGGTTGGGTAATCAGCAGACAAACGAAGTGCACAAACACATGGTTGACAAACTTGACAGGGCGTCATAGCTTGATAACTTCCAAGACACGTGGACACTTTCCCATGTATTGTTGCCTTACACGCAAACATTCGGGGTTAAAAAGTTGAAAGTTGCAACGCGGCCAGGCATTAAACGCTATAATCCCTTTGGGGCACATGTAACGCCTTGCACGTTTACAGCTACGTAACTGGCGACAGATTCAACACACGCGGAAAACCCGATGGCCAATTAATAATTTACCGCCAACCGAATATATTCCATCAGGCATTCAAGATTTTGTTTATTTTTTTTCTATCAGCTTGCAGTGATTGTGTGTGATATCTTACTTGCAGTGGCCTTATGTGTTGTCAGAGGCGAATAAAGTTACAATTAGATCATTGTTCTGGAAGGCGATGATGAATAAGGAGTAGTGTGAAGTAAAGGTGGAATATACCAAAATATTGACCACTTGTATTTGTATAGTTACTCGACCCATGAGCTGAGAAAAACAAAAAATACATCAAAAAATGACATGCATTTTACACTTGTATTTTGCACGCAACAAGAATACAGTATTTTTGAAACCCTAGTTAAAACACAAGTAATTTTCATGTCATTAAAAGCAATAAGTTTTACAGGATAAGACGACAAAGGCAACGAAATTTTTTTTCAATGGGAGAATGTTAAAACATCCAAGATGGATACGTAACTTTAAATGATAATTTGTGTCTTAATTAGATTCAAACAAATAATCACGCATCTCGTCTTGTTTAAATACTATGTTACTGTTTTGTGGATATTTGTTGTTGAGTACTGTACTGTGCCGCACAGGATTAAGAACAGAACCAGAACTTTGCTCTTCGTTTTAGTGCCAAAAACAAAAACATAAAAAATTAACAACGTATATCTCGCAATTTTATAGCGTAATCAGTTTGGTGCACCGCAAAGATATATATTGATATTAATATTTAGATGTTATCATTAGCGTAATGAAATAAATTGTCATTCAATATCGTAGTAAAAAAGACTAGCTTTTTGCAGACTTTTTGTTCGGCGAGCTGTCAACCTCCATCATAAACCAACCAACATTCTTGAACTTGAAAACTGCAGGTCGAATAGACAAAGCTGGTTTGATTGGTACTTCGAAAGATGCAGGTAATGCATTGTGATTGGGATAAATTTATAAATTCTGCAACTTACACTGATGGTTATAGTGGAGTCACGGAGTGGTATTTATTTTTTGTGATCATGGGACTTGCATTAGTAAAACTACCTAGTGCTGTGTCGGAATAGGTGGAGTTTGTGAAGAAAACAAGTAAATACTGCTGGTTACACATTAAATAGGCAAAATTTGGAAACTATTAGGTACCAACTACCAAGCGGGCCATTATAAAAATTCTATGCTGCCACCCCAGAAATTTACTGGATTGTTGCTTGCACCAACACAAGGATTTCCTGAAGACTTGTAATTTTATCATGTAAATTTGCTAAAAAATTGATGCCTATGCCTATAGTGGCATCATATTTTCCTCTAACTAGCAGGTGATTACTGTCTTAAGTAACAATATCACCATCTGTTTTGCCAGCATTGTCTCAACAAGCAGAAGATGAATGTTGGAGTTAAACATCGACGAAAATTAAAAAAAAGATGAAGACAGCATTGAAAAGATTCAGTTGGATGGATCCACAGCAACTCCAGCAACCTCTCTTTCAAGAGCATATCAGCACTATCCAGCTGTCCATTGATGCCATAAAAGCAACAATTTCCATCATCGCCAACCACTCTACCTACTGCAAGTCAAACAATACCCAGCATTCTATGTCCATTACTGATGTATGTGATCAGAAAGTAAACCTTAACAAAATACTTAGCATGATGCTTTAAAAAGTTGGCCACTTCGTATTACACTTACTGAAACTGAATCAGCCACAAGTTTTGCCAAACTTAAAACCGAGATTAATTCCCTTCGTCTGCAACTGGTTCAGGCAAAACAAGGAAGACATTGAAACAATGGTAAGTTGGTCCGCCATGGAAAACTTGGTTTATTAATTTTTTAGTTTTCATCTTTATCACTTTAAGGTTGATAACCACGGTTACCATCTATCTGGAACTGAAAATAGTGAAGTCAAAAAAAAATAGGATATTATCACAAATACAGCCATCACAGTGTAAGAAGCACTCAGCGTTCAGCCTTCATTCAGTTCTAATAAATTCTTTCTCGTACTCGTTACAGAAATTGTTTTCATGCTTGCTTATTATGGGTCCCCTTTTTGAAGGGGATACATATTGTTTTCACTCTGTTTGTTTTTTTCTTTTTTCTCCCCTGCAGCTTATCGATGCGCTTTTGTCATGAAATGTTTGATGGATTGGGATGAAACTTTCAGCTGGTAGATATATGGTCGAGGCGGTGTGTCATGAGTTTAGTTTAACCCCAAAGCCCCAGTGGTTACCCTGCTATCTCCAAAAAGGTAAAACGTTATTGACGTGCATGCACACCAATAGCATGAGGCATTAATTTTGGCCGTTATGAGGTCACAATGTATCTAGCCAAAGGGAAATCCACATGTTGAACAGTTTTCAAATTTTTTATTTGAGGATTGTGGGCATGCATTGTGAAACGTTTTTATGCGTCCCCTTTCTCTGAACCCCATGGCCCCAAGGGTTACCCCACCAGACCCTAAAATGGTGAAATATTCTCTGCACATTGTCCATGCACTTTTGGGGTGAAATGTTTGCCCCCCCCCCATGAAACTTTCACAGCTGGAAGATATGGTCATGGTGATGTGTCATTGGTTTCAGTTAACCCCACAGACCCAGAGGTTACCCCGCTTTGGGTCAAATTGTTAAACAATGTTTAAATTTGTTGAGATTTACACACTTTGTAGAACATGCCAATATGGTACATTGATTTCTTTGTTTGACACCATAGCCCCAGTGGTTACCCCGCTAGCCTCCTAAAGTAGGTCAAATTATTAAACAATGTTTGAATTGGATGAAATGCACACAGTTTGTAGAACATGTCATTGTGGTGCATTGGTTTCTTTGTTTGACCCCATCACCCCATCAGTTACCCTGCTATCCCCTAAAATGGGTCAAATTATTAAACAATGTGTGAATTGGATAAAATTTACACAGTTTGTAGAACATGCCATTGTAGTGCGTTGATTGGTTTGTTTATACCTATAGCCTGAACATGTATCCCGAAAAACGCACAATGTCGAACTTTGCATGTGTGGGGACCCATGCGATTCTGCCAGCAGAACCAATCATGTCATAAATAGCGCCCGTAACTATAAGACCCAATGTAAAATAATGTGGGGAATATATCATCATCTTTTAATATTGGGTAATAGTGTATGTAGAATGTCTATATATGGTAAACCACCCTTCTAGTTTTTACTTAGGTTAAGATAAATGCCTAAACTACCCTGGAAAATTTGCCTTTCTGACTAAGTTAGCACGTGTACAGTGCCTTAATTTGTGGTAATGTATGTTTGTTTTATGTTGTCACAAACTTGGTAGCAAAACATCTCTGACCAGGGTGAACGAGTTTCCATTTAGTATTGTTAAAACTAACACCAAATAAGGATGTATGCCAAAAATAAGGACCAAAAATTTTCTAAGACAGTGGTTTTCAAAATAAGGACAAATCTTAGACATGAGGATGATATGTTACCCTGTTTATAAGCCAATGTTAGCCATAGGTGTCGATTCCCAGGGTGACCAGGGTATAAAGGTGGCAGGCATTATAAAAAGTGTATGCTGCCATCCCAGAAATTTCCTGGACTCGTTGTTATATTCTTGCTTTGAAAACATATGTTGCTTGCGCCGACACGAGGAAAAGACCTGTTTATACCAAACACATGTACTACATTCAACGATAATATTAGCGATAACCGAAAGTATAATGACGCTACGAACCAACAGTCATACAGTGTGTAATTTTATCACGTGTCAGACTGTTTAATCATTTCGCCACCCCACATGACAAAAAATCAACGCCTATGTTTGGTGCATATGTATATATTCTTTTTGCTTGTTGTTTTTTTTTTGTTGAGTGGTAAGATAAAGTTAATGATTTTGGGGGATAAGGCATAGATATGTTTCATATTTTTTAGGTTGGTAACCCATATGTGTTTAAAAGGTAAAAAAGCCAAAATTAAATGGTGCTATAAATCGACATGATGGAAATGCAGTTGTTACTGCAAGTCTGCAACACTTTTTATGTGTGACACTTTGAAATGAGGTAACAATGGCTGTCATTCAGCTGTTCAAACCATGGCACATGCATATTACATTGACAATAATATCCAATAAAGTATGCTTTAAGAGTAGAAATTGTTAATTGTTATCAATTGCAGATATATTTAGCATAGAGTTGATGAGTCGACCGGTTGCTGTGGATCATTATTGTGCTTACCTCCGTGAAGCTGGTGAAATTGACGAGCTTCATGAAACGCTGAGCGCACTCGGTCGTACTATGGAAGCTGCAATGTTGAAATACAAACAGTGTTTGGCTTCAACAGCTACAACGACACCAGAGATAAGAGCGTCAGGCTTAAAAGATTGCATAAAGTAAGTAAACAACTACAACATTTTGTTATAATTCTACTTGTCCCGTTTTTTCTGTTTAAAGTAAGTGAATTTAAAAATGAGGCCACCTAACATGTTTTTAACACTGAACTAGAATTTATCCACTGTATGGGACTTGTACTTGTATTTAATTGGGAGGAGGTATTAAATCTACTATTTAAATTTAAAATGAATTTGTTAACTATTCATCCACTTCCAGGCATTATTTTGATGCTGATATTCGACTTGCAAATGACACAAGCGCGATATTTGAACAAATTTCTATGATGGAACGACAGTCGGCAGTGGAGGACGGGGACAGTGCAGCTGAAAAAACTGGACAAGTCATGGTTTTTAAAAGTCATCCTCGTAAGGAATCTATCATCCACAAACCGGTGGTGGACACTTTGTTCTATTGCTGTTATTATCATTGGGGAGAAGCAGAGGTTGGTTTTCGTTATTGGAATTTTTCAATTTGTTTAAACCTGTTCCTTGGTGTGAGAAAAAATGCCTAAAAGGCATATACTTATAAATTTTAAAATGTTGTGGTAAAATTTGTAATGAAACGTTTTAGCTTTAAAATGGTGATGCAATAAGTCATAAAGTTGAGAAACATGTGCAAGGTGCAAATAATATGATGTCACCTGTAATTTGGCGACTGGTGAAAAAACACTGGACAAGACCAATTAGTCTTTTGGGATATAATATAATGAATAACAATTTTTTGGTAAAAACATCTTTTGGCTGACTCAATGCAAACCTTCCCCATTTATGCATTCATCAGTCTACAGAGAATATCAAATTTCCTTTTGTTTTGTGCTGAAAATGCTCAACTTTATGTTTTATCTTTCTTTTGTTTGTTACCAGGGACTTCTGAGTAGTCCGACATCTATTCGAAATCAGCACAAAATCAGTGAAAAACAATTTATGTTCACATCGATAGCAGCGTTGTGCAGAATGCGAAGGTAACACTTGAGTGGTTTGGTGTTTGTCAAAAACTTACAGTTAACACAAAATATTTAGTAACACTCATGCACAAGACTAACCATATCACAAACTGTTGTAACATTTTTCACCTTATGTACAGTTTCTTTAATGCAATGTGTAGAATTGAAAGGTATGACCCCTTCCCCGATAGGATATTGTTTTTACTCTGTTTTTTTTTCTTTTTCTCCCCTGCAGGTTTGTCTGCACCTTTTTGGTATGAAATGTTTGCTGGATTGGAATGAAACTTTTACAGATGGTAGTTATGGTCATGTAATTGTGCCATTTGTTTCTTTTGACCCCATAGCCCCAGTGGTTACCCCGCTAACCCCAAAATTGTAAAATGTTTTTGACATGCTTACACCACAAACTTTAGTTTTGTGTGGACTTGATAGACAATTTGGTAATGGCCCACACTGGCTTTACCATGCCAGACAAATAACATGGCGGTGTTCATGTGGACAAGGGGAAAGCAGTAGTAAGAAGCATGAATATTGGGAGTTAGAAAAGTCACAATGCGTCTTTTGCGATAAGGGAAATCCCCATGTTGAACACTTTCTAAATTTTGTAATTGATGACTGTCGGTAAGCAATATTTTGTTGGACATAGAGGAAATTTTACAAGTGGTAGATTGGGTCTGGGGGTGGGTTTTATGCTTGGGCCTGGCCATTATAGCCTCCGAAAATGGGTTAAATTATTAAACAATGCCCAAATTAGATAAAATTTGGACAATTTGTAGAACATGCAATTGTTGTGTATCATTGCTGTGTTTTATAGGTAGCTCCATCAGTCAATCTACTATTCCCAAAAGTTTCTAAATTAGGCCATGGTGGTGTCTAATTCCTGTTCTCAGTTAAAATCACCAACTTTGAATTAAATTATAATAACATAATACTTTTTTTTTCAAATATATGCTACAACTGTTACATGTATCTTGGCAATTGCATAATCTACAACTTTGCATGTGTGGGGCCCCCCCCCTTTCTGCCTGCAGAAACAATAATGTCATAACAACTATAAGTAACTTTGGGACCCAATATAGCAAAAAACAGTGAATATGGCATTTTTAAATGTGTTGAAATAGTGTATGTAGAATGGCAATGTGGTGAAAGCCACCCTTATAGTTTTGTTGTGTTTGCATTTAAAACTTGTTGTCCTTTGTGTTTGTGACAAGTATTTTGTGACTTTAGCATTTAAGCTGCAATAGTCTTTGACAAATTTCACTAACTGAAAAAATCCTGTTTAGATGGAGAGATATTGAAAATCTTTAACTGTTCCCCGCTCATTGTTTTGAAGTGCGAGATTACAAGCAGTTATCGGTTTCGATCGAGTTGTTGATGTTTTGAGCAAAAATCTGGCTCCTGGGGATGTGAGTTGTGTAGATGCAAGTTTTGTTCAGTTTTAGAGTTTTTAAATCTAACTAATTCAAAGATTTTCATTACAACAAAATTGACCAACTTTTTTAGCATGACGAAATGTTGGTGACAAATTATTCTTACATAATATTTCTATTATTACAGGCCCTTGCAAAATATTGTGCTGAAATTGAAACATCTGACAGAAGAGTAGAGATGGCGGTTAAGTTAAAATGTTATAAAGTTGCAATTGATGTAAGTATGGTTTTGCGTTTTGGGAATCGTAGGAATTTTGTCACATATGTTTGGCTTTGCTTAGATTTTTTTTTTGTGAACCACTGTTGAAAAGGGGTTTTGAAGGTTTGTGATTTTGTTGTTAAAGTAAAACGTTTAAAACCCCACATCCCACAATGTTTGCTACTTATGCCATTATCAGTGAAAGGGACATTTTTGTTTTAAAAATTAAAAAAAAATTCATTTCGACTATTACAGACATTTGTATATCAGTGAGAGCGACAGCAACTGATGTTGTATTTGGATCAAATCCCACAAAGTAATCAACATATGAGACAGTACATGTCAAATCAGTTAAGGTCACAGGTATGTTATACAATCATTATCAAATACTTTAATTTTGTCGGTGTTTGTGGCAAAAAATTCATATTTATTCTCACCAGGATATCAAATGGAAAAACTAGAATGAAATTGCAAGCACAATCTGATGAAATTTGGGAATTATTTGGAAGTTCCTCAAATCATATTGTCAACCTTATGTTCGGAAAGCACTTTCACTATTTATTTTTGATGTCTGTGCAATGCTAATATACCTTTATGCTAATATATTGTTTTATGTGACAAATTAAACTTTGTTATACGGATGGAAAAAACAGACAGTGTTGTACCAAAGGTGGTAAAGGTTGCCTCTCGCTAAAACATAGTAAACACACTTGTTTTACGGGTCTTGTATTTTGTGAAGACCACTCTTCCCACTGTACATCAGTAACACATGACCCAACATAAATTACCCAAAGCACACAGGCAAAAAAATGTCAAATGAGCAGATTGTGCAAACCAAATTTGGAGATGTTGTTAATTGTGCCAAAAAAACTTGAAAGATTTTCATAAATTTAATGAAGCAAACGTGAAGGAAAATTTTTATACAAGAGCGGACAAAAATGGCCCAGTGAATTGACCGCATTTGACAAATCTCTTAGAAATATCAGAAACTGTTTTGTTGGACAGTCACTGAAAATGGGACAACAAATTCAATGCGTGTGTTATAAACAGAAATAATGTTACTTGGTGGCACTTGCAATTAGCAACGCTAAAACAATTTATCCCTCATCATGTTATTGATTTAGAGTCTTCATGCATGAAGGGTGTTTTCGTTCGAATCTTAAACTGATCATGCCGCGTTAACAATGCTACTAATTGAATGAATGTGGGAACGCATTAGAATCTCTTTGTCTTGAACGCGAGGCTCAAATTTCCTGTTTAGGGAAGCACAAAAGCTTGAGTCATCGTTCACCAGTTGCACATGATATAATGGAAATCAAGTTTTATTTTCTCACAGCAAACCACACAAAAGCAAAGCAGGCAATTATTAAACATTAAAAACTACAGCAAGTTAAAACAGAGGTGAAAAGATCACTGTGGAAAAATCACAAGCGGTTCTTGAAATGTTTTCTCACTAAGTTCTGTGCATTTTCGGATGAAAACAAATAAAATAAATTCATTTGCATATATAATGTCAGCTATATGCAACCCTGCCTGTGCTGTCATCGGTTTAAAGTTTTATTTGGGCGTTTAGTTCAGGATAACAGGTTACCTGAAAGATTCCCAGACACAAAATGGCATTGTTGGCACACTGCCCGAAAAAGACCGTACCAATGCATTGCTAGTATATATGTGTCACACACTGTTTGAAGGAAAACGCGTGAGACTAATAGTTGCGCACAAGTCACAACTAATTGTTTGGCATATTAGGTTTTTCGGGACAGAGTCAAGTAGAAACAAACGTCAACAACTCATCTAGAACTTAACACTTCTTATGTAACAAATCTTCACCTTAACAAACGCTTTTTCTTGTCACGTGTGTATATATACTGAACTGCGTTTGCTTTGCGATTATTACGTAGAAAACAACTTGATANGCTGCTTGTTTGGTGTCTGGCTGCTTTTCATACAAATCTCCAGCTATCCAGTAAAACAGAATTGCTTTGAAGTATTGTTCGTTCTGTGTCAGTTGTTCGCCGTATTTTCTCACTTCGTATGCTGTAGTGTTGACATTCTGCTCCACCATTCTAAACACTTCTTGCTTTACTTGGTTTGCTTCGTCGTATCTTTGAAGTTCCAGGAGGTTTGAAAATTCATTCAGTTGCTTTTTCACATGATTTTCACCTAAACAAGGACGGTCAACTAGTTAGCAATGTACCACATTTTTTGTCCAAATCACATTGCTTGGTCAAAGTGCCAACAACAGAAAGGTCACGTGCTATTTAACCTTCGCTAGTTTATTATTATTAGCGTCGAAAAAAAAAAGTATTTGTTAATTAGTCAGAAACATTGAAATACAACAGAAAAGTGACTTTTATAGAAACCTACATTACTAAAAGTCAAACATTACCAGCACTTCGTTAACAGCTGACCTGTAAATTCTCGAAGGGTGATTTTTTTATTGTTTTCACTTGATAAAAATATCAATCCTCCAAATGCAATCAAAAGAACTGCAATCGTCAGTACAGCGATCCATTGTTTGACGATACCTGCAAAATATGCTTAAACCATAAATAATTGCATTAAATTTTTTACGAATAATGAAGATTTTTTACACAGTGACTTGCTTGTTTTGTATGGTTAGTTCCCAAATTAATAATTTCAAAATACAAAAGCTTGACACCAACTGTCAGCTGTACGAGGTTGCCACTCACATTATTGTGTTAGGTCTGAACAAAAGCTTCTTTGTTTACCTTGTGTAGGTTGGGGTTGTGTTCCACCACCGTTGTTTCCACCTCCCTCTCTATGCGCCCCCGGTGAAACTCCGCTGAGCTCTCCATCTCTACGACGGTGTCTGACTTCGCTTGTTGTGGCAAAGACTTCGCCGTCTAACAATTAGAAAGCAAGGTTATACCTCACCATTAAAGACCAAAATGCGACTAATACTAAAACATGTCGGCCTACAAGTTTGTTTCAACTCAAAGCAACACAGAAATCCGTGGTCTTTAACAAGTCGTACAATAACCACGTGGTTTCATTTCCAACACCGAAAGACAAAATACTTTGGAAGGTCTTAAATTATCTAAGGAACCTGATAAAACAAACACTATACCAAATGTAGACACACGTTTATTTAAAAGCGTAATTAAGTTTGCCAAACTTAACTATTAACTAATTATCGTGGAACGTGAAACACACCAGTAAATCTTCAAATTGTGAATAAAACATCTAGTAGAAAGTTGACCAACTTAGCACGGAAAACTATACGTAGTTAACAACACCTGGTTGTTCCTACGATAAAAAGTAAAAATAAAATCGTTTCTGTAAGTTTCGAAATCGTACGTCTCGCTGTAGTAACACAGAATGGAGAAACACACAGAAATTTATAAAATATAAGCGAGTGCCTGGTTCACTTGCTGTCCTCTTAGTCACTGCAGTACCTGCGGTTGCTTCGGTTGATGCAGTACCTGCGGTGGTCTTTGTTAATGCGATGCCTGTGGTTGCTTCAGTTGATACAGTGGATCCCTCACGGGTAATTTCACTTCTGTAGGCTTCTACAAATAAATGAAATTAATGTTAGTGTGAAAATGGCGGAATTGCCGTTGTGCTGCTAACCTGTTAAAAAACATTCCCAGTGTGTTGAAAACTGGTGAAGCGGAACCAGATTTCGCTCGTTGAAATGCAGTGGGATGTCTAAGTTCAGTTGCTTTCTGACATTCTCAACTTCTTGTTGTAGTTTTGCTTCGTCTTGCCTGCTGATCAGCTGCTGTAATTCTTCTACAACTTCATCCATAGTTGGGCGTTTGGACGGATCCTGATCCCAACATCTTTTCATCAGTTGCACGAGTTTCTCCATGGTTTCTCTGTCATCAACCTCCAAAGTTTGCATCCACTCGTGCAACTTCTGACAGTCTGGTCTTCTTCCCTCCTTGATTGAATTCAGCAGCTCTGCTTCATTTTGTTGAGGTGGGTAGGGTAGTTTACGAGTCAAAACCGTGTAGGTGGTAATGCCAAATGCATAAATGTCAAGTTCTTTGGTTGGTTTCATGAAGCCGTCCTTCAGTTTT